>JANHGO010008063.1:0-47264 GCA_024606505.1 Aquila spilogaster | reverse complement strand
TGGGTTTAATTTCCCCAATGCTGACTGAAACTGGCAGATGATGGACCAGTAATATTTGACCATCTGCACTTTATTTGAAAAGGGGTGGAGGGAGCTGGGATATCTTATCTAGAAAGGAATATCTTAAGAGGCGACAGGGTGACTTGGCTTGGTTAGCTCAGCCTTGGAGACAGAACAGATTTTATTTTCCCCCTTTCCAGGCATATTGTAAATCTCACGCTCTCTTTCTCTGCACAATTGCAATGTCTGTATTTCTGTTGGAATGCTGCCTTACGCCCTGTGTGTGCGTGCGCTTTTCTGTCTCTGCCTTTGCTACCTGTATCTCTTTCTGAGAACAGGCTGCTCACCTCTCCACTACAGAGGTCTGCTTGTACGGGGGGAACTTACAAGGGGAGAGTGTGAGAGGTTTCCTTCTGTCAGCTACATAATCGTAAGACTGAAGATCTGTTTGTTTTTCTTCCTTCTCTCCACGTGTCCTCTTATCAGTGCTGGACCTGTGTGAACATAGTGAGATGGTTTTGCCGTCTGTTTCTGTCTCTGTGAAGTTGCTTGTCTCGACCTGGATCAGCCCATCTTGCCGTTCTTCCAAATTCTTTTTAGCAGTGCTCGTTAGTGAAACGGTTCTGCATGCCACAGCTCCCTTTTCTCTCAGTATTCTGTCCCTCCTGCTTGTCCCCCTCCTTTGCCAGGCGCTCCAAAGCTCCCTAGTCTGCTTTCCAAACGTGTTTCTCTAGCCCCAGTGCCCTCGGGGTCTGCCTTACCGCTTCTTCCTCTCACACCTGCGGGGGCTGCACATTTGCACAGGGTGGGTAAGTAGCTGGCTCCTTCTCAGATGCATCACAGACACTGCTACATCTGCAGCCCTGCAGAGGGGAAGAAGAAAACTCGCAGGAATGTATCCCTCTATATCCAAGGGCTTCAATGTGTCTGGAAAACAGACAGGCAAAAGCACTTCCCTCCTCAAGGAGGGGAGCCAGGGAAGGGCTGGTTCTACTGCCTCCTCTTGCTTTGAAGAACTGCTGCAATCTTGAAATGCTGTGGCGTGTCTTTCCCCACCTTCAGCTATAGCTGGGAAATACCAAACTGTCTGAATGCTAAAAACCTGCCTACCTTTCTTGGCCTTTTTCTGCTGCTGGGGTCTCTCTTCCGGTCTTAGTGGCAGGATAGCCTGCTGCTCCTCTGTTCTTGTGAGAGATGCTTAGCTCTTAAAACTGCAGTTTTGTCTTGAAAGCCTTCTTTGCCCATCAGTGCATAACGTCTGTGTTGTCTGAGTTTTGTGGGGTTTTGAAAGGTTTCTTTGTAAGATGAGCCTGTCTGGATGCTGGTGCTGAGCACTGTATGACTCCAGAGCCATCTCCGGGCCTGGTGATGACCTGTCTTTGGGCAGGCCCCTCCTGAAGGCCCTGCTCTGTGGTGATGGATTCAAATGGAAATGCCGGATTCATCCTGCCCAGTCTTTTGCCATGCAAAGATCTGTATCTAGCATGATCCAGCCTGCCTTCCATGCAGATCTCTCACTGCAAAGGGCCCTGCTGGCGAGGTACACCCAATGCCTTTCACTGTGTTATCTTCTGTGGGGGCCCCTTTTGCCTTCCCCAGGCCTTCCTTGGGCTCCATCATCAGTCCACTGGGCTGCTTCCCTGCTCCAGCAGCAGTAGTCGAGAAGGAGCCACATGTCCAGCAGCAGGACCTCTTGGGGTCGAGGGAGCTACCAGTCACCTGAATGCCCAGGTGAAGGAGGGTCCCAGGTGGAGATTCTCCCAGCCAAGTATCACCCATGGTCTCTGCAGCCTCCTGCTGCTGGCAGTGTTCATCTGAATGTGTAATACCTCCGTCCTGTGGTCTCCGTGTGATGTGGTTGTGAAGGAACAAAATGTGCATGATGGGACCAAGCCTATCTTCACCCCTTAAAGGATGAGTAGTAGGTAGAGTTTTCCTTGTCTAAACTCAATGCCTGAGTTTCTTTCCAGGTCAGACTTTCTTGCAGTCTGTGTTTGTACAGGGATTTTTTTTTTTACTGACTGTGGCCTTTGCAGTATTTTAGTTTGAAAAAACACAGATTTATTCCCTCCATAAGAACAAAACAAACAAAAAAGGTGATGGAGCATGTAGTATCTCACACGTAGCTCTCCTAAAGATGTTTGTATTTGGCTTTTATGATGCGCATTACCAGCCAGGGCAGGAGAGACTGGGAGTAACTTGGGCACTATGAAGCACTTCTGCCTATGGCTGAACCGGCTTGGATGTGTGCAGCCAGAGAGAGAACCACCATGCCAGGGGCTTGGGCGTGCCCTACGCATGGGAGCACCTTGATTTGGGCAGCGCTCCATAAAACCTTCCTTTCCCAGGATTTCCTCTCCTCGACAAAGGGCTTGTCTGACAGTATCTGCTCAGGAAACTCATGTCTTAATCCTTAGTTGTACTGAATCCTTAAACACATGGAAAGCCAGACGGAAGCAGTGTGTGCTCGCTCTGGGTCTGCTTCCTAATCTGTGCTGCCTTCTCTGCTGTCAGCAGGGCCAGCTCCTGCTTTCAACACTTATCCCGGTGTTGAGGTGAATGCTTTGCTTAATAAAATCTGAAGCAGGGAGCATCACCTCTCAAACAGTCTGCTTACTGCAGAGTTGCAACCTGTTCAGGGCTGAGGACAGGCTATAAGGGAACCTGAACTCCTGGGTATTCCCCGGTTTTTTTAACGATTTTTTTATATCTCTGGCTCTGTTTGGGGGCTTGTTTTCCTTCCCCATGCAAAATCAAGGGACCACGATCGTACCTACCTCACTGGGGTGTTGTGAGGCTAAACTCAATGCATCACGAAGTGCTTTGGAATCCACGTATGGATCTGTGGAGTCTGTAGGAACTCAGGCTCTTTGTAAAAACCCTAAGCAGTGAGAGCAGACTGGTTTGTTTAATTCTGTTTATAGCCAGCTAATGAGTAAGAATTGAGTCACAGGGAACAAAGCTCTGATCCAAATCCTGCAGTCCTTACTCCTGGAAGGCTTGCCAAGAGCTGAGCGTAAATAAGGCTTGTACAGTTTGCCAGCCGAGCACAGGCTGCTTCCCTCCAAATGCCTCCTATTCTGCACCGTCTCCTTGTGCATACTTCTCCCTCCTGTCTCCCAAGCCTGTATGCTCGTACCTAACTGGGAACTGATTTTTAGAAATGAGTGGTTTTTGAGATAACCCTGTTTGTGGTAAAGCTGAGCGCGTGCCCCTCAGAGGAGGACCTCATGCTGGACCATTCAGTAGAGTGCTGTGTTTGGCCCACTCCTCTTTTCCATGTGTGATTCTCAAGTATGCTGCTCAGACGGTTTAAAGACTCGTTACAGCCTAAATCCAAAACCATGCTGAGATCTTCCAAAACCAGATGCAACAAAGACTTACAGCTGCTTCAAGGCAGATAGAAATGACTGTGGGTTTCCACAAAGGATGACTCTCTCTTTCATGGCTGAAGAGTGGAAAGATAGGATTTCTTGCAGCTTCTAGGAGCACAGGGTAGTAGACCTTGGCACCCACACACCCTGCAGGCAGCAGAGTAGCTGCTGAGGGTGTACCGTGCATGGAAGAGTGGCAGAGCAAGGTCAGCTCCAGAGTACACCCTGCTTTGGGGTTGTGCTTGGCTCTTCCAAGGCAGCAAGAGAAATCCACTCTGGAGTGGCATCTTGGAGACAGACTTCAGCTTTTCTTCTGCTGTTCTGCTACCTCTGAAGTCTTCATGCCAGCAGATCCAGTCACTCCACGCCACTAGCTGTGTTCTGTTGAGTTCTCTGCTGAGGAAGAGCAAACACCAGGTGGGATGCGAGGTGCTGGCCTATGGTTTGGAGCCTGAGACAGCTTGGGGTAAGACACAGGTCTGGGGGAGAGCTGAACAAATTGCAACCTGCAAAGGGCTTTTCCCTTTTTGCTCTGGGGTGCTCCATGCAAAGTGTAGCGATTCCGCTGTTTCCAAGCATGCCAAAAGCTGTGGAGAAGCGTTTCCTAAAACTGGCCATGCAGAAGTAGCTTGTAAAAGTCCTGTTTGAGATGCTCTCGTTCCAACACTCGTTAGTGAAGAAACTGGCAAGATCTGTACTATGCAAGATGTGGAAACCTACTCAGGCCAATTTCACCTTGCTCACAGGAACTTTTGAAATCTCTTTTTTAAGGGTAAATCAAAAATCCTGCAGTCTTTTGGGAAATGCTGCCGTCTGGCCCCAGGCTCTGCTCAGCTCTGCCCTGCCGTCCGAGAGGTGTTTTGAGATGTTTGTACAGGTGTTTGTTTTCTCATTCAGCTTGTGCGTGGATGTGCTTCTCCTTTTGTAGCTGTGTGCGTTATACGTGTCTAAAGCCTCGAGCCGGGCTTGGTGGTTCAGTGTTTGAATTGTGAAGAAGGAAGCACTCTTGGGCTCAAACTGTTTTGTTGTTTTAAATAATCTGTTCTCCTAAAAGAGGGCTTTCTTTGAGCCTTGAAGTCTCCTTTAGGAACACGCATCCTTCTGTGCTGGGGCCGCTGCCTCAGATAGATGGTGACCAAAAGTTGCTGTTTCCGACCGCTGGTGTGGATCTCGTTGAGTTTACTCCAGATGGGTCCCCCCAGCACCAGTTTATCTGCCTGCCTGCTTCCCTCCAAGAGGCGGTGTGTGCTGATCCACGCGCTGCAGTGCAGCCCCATGGGCAGTGCATGATGCTGGGGGTGTGCTTTGCTACCCCACAGCGACTTCCCTTGGCAGCTCCTACCAGTGCTGACCAAGCTCGGGAGCATCTGCCCGCACACGGGGATGCTGCGGCTCGCTGCCCACACAGACCTGACTGTGAAGGGATCTTACACTCTTCTGTGCCTGTTTCTTTGATTCGGCATTATTGTGTCTTGGGGTAGGGGGGGGAGCCAGCTCTCTTCCCGCACCCTTTTTGATCACTGTGTAATACTCTTTTTCTACGCATACTGTGTATAGTAAGATGGGTTTTGTCAAGGTTTTCTAACTAACAGACACTAACCAGCATTTCTTTTTTCTTTTTCCCTCCTTTTTGCACATGTGACTTTAACTGCGATGGTACACGGTCTTTCTGTTCTTTTCTAATCATGGACTTAAGTAAGCGAATTCCTGGTGTCTGTGACATTAATGCACTGTGGGTCTCGTCTGGTAAGTCGTTCCGTTCCAAGCTGGGTTCTCTTCAGTTATAGCTGGATGGGTTTTTGTTGTTTTTAAACTGAAACATAAAACCGTTTTACACTTTGCATATTTTGTACAGTAAAATTCTGGAAATAAACTGAAACCAGATTTGATTGTCCCACTCCTTCCTCTTATCTTTGCAGACCAAAAAAAAAAAAGAAAAGGGGGCTCTAGCCTCCAGGCATTCCTAAGCTGTGGCTGGGAGGGGCCCTGCAAACATGTGGGTTAACCTTTTTGAGGCTGCCTTGTGTCACCTTCCTTTCAGACCTTTCTGATCCACCCCGCCGTAGTAAAATGCAAACTCATTTATCACTCTTGAAATGAGACTGGTTGGGGACTGCTTTGAACACCTGAAGTCTCCAACGATGGAGAGCAAATACAGCTGGTGAGGGTGTGTGTGGTGGGGGGGCCGGGGGATGGAACAGGTTTTTCTGCCTGCTGTATTCTTTGCTCACATATTATGAAGTGTAGGATTTGTGGCTGAATCCCTTATTAGGAGTTGGTGGGGAGAGGCGGAGTGTTGTCCTTGTTTCAGTGGATGTGAGCCTGCTCAATGGATGTGCGCTCTGCTGAAAATGACCTTATGGGCTTCTTGCCCTGAAATCACTGTGGGAGCGGCTGTTCCCATGGTGCTGAGAGCTTTGAAAGGGCCGTTCCTTGTAGGCCCTCGGTCCCTTGCTCTTCAGGACAGCCCCTTCCATGGGTTCTCACCTCTGTGCCCTGCAAAACAGCTCTTCTCTATGGGCTGCTGGAAAAATCCACAGGATGCTGTGGAGCAGTGAAAAGCACAGTGCAGCAGTTGTCGAGATAAGCACTAAAAATACAAACACTGGTGGAGAGAAACATCCCAGCGAGTGATTCTGTGCTTGGGGGGAGAGGAAGGTGTTTGTGCTACCAACCAAAGCCCAGGAGGAAGCAGGAAGGGTGGGGTAGGGTGTGCTGGGCCCTGCCTCCTGCCCTCCATTGATCTCTGCTTTTGATCCCTGTCCCTTCATCCTGCTGGTGGGGCCCAGCAACGCTGTTCTGCCCGGGGCTGCCTGCACCTTCTCTGGGCAGCCTGTTCCCAGCACCTCCTCACCCTCTGAGTAAAGGATTTCCTCCTAACATCTCGTCTAAATCTCTCCTCCTTTCCCCTTTGACCCATCGCCACGTGCTCTTTTTAATAAGTCCCTCTCTTCTCCAGGCTGAACCAGCTCCCTCAGCCTGTCCTCACAGGGGAGGTGCTCCAGCCCTCTAAGCATCCTCATGGCCTCCTCTGGACCCTCTCCAACAGTTTCATGTCCTTCTTGCGCTGTCTGTCGTGGTTTCTCTCTCGCTGTGGGTTGTGGAAGCTGAGGGAAGAAACAGGCTTTGCCAGAGGGACCAGTTCCCCTGGCTTTCGCCCAGAGCTCAGGTATCTGAATCATAAGGGGCTGCGGTGTGAAGCTCAGCAGAAATGAGAGCTGAGGGTGCCGCTCTGGGTTGGCCAAATCTTTCACTGGAGTCACAAGGGTCCTTGAGGTGTGAAGGAGCCCCAGGCACAGTGCTGGGGCAAGTGCTGCCCACACAAACAGGTTCTTTGCATCGGCTCTGCTGCCCCTGCCCTAGAGCTGAACCCCCGGGGAGGTGTGGGGAGGGACTGAGCTGAGGCGTCCCAGGGAAAGCCAGGGTGGCCAGGTGGGCCCTGAGCTCTGGGCACGGGGTGGTTCCAGGTGAGCGGGGTCTCCATTGTGTGTGCTGCAACAGCATGTGGGACAGGAAGGCATGGAGGGAGTTGGCCAAGCGGTGCTCTTTGATTTGTCTTTCAGCACCGCTCCCGAGTTTATGTTGGACTGGGATGGTGATGGGCTGAGGTTACAGTCCTTTCTGGCCTGACGGATAATCCATGGGGCCAGGGGTGTCCGTCCCCTTCTCACGTGAACACCCACGTGCTGCAGGGACCAGGTGGAGGTAGGGGTGGTTTAGTGTAGTGATTGCGTATGCATAAATCGCTGTCTACAAACAAGGTTACCCTGGTTGCTTTGAAATGCTGTTACGCATCCTACAGCCCTGCTGCTAGCTTTTACCGGGGAGTACCTCCAGCAGAAATAAAATTGTTTTCCAGTTTCTCCCCATTTCCCTGTGCCCTTCCAAAATGCAATTGGAGAAGCCTTCTTTTTTCACACCAATGTTTGTGACAGCGGACACGGGAGTCCGCTGATGAGGTTGGAGCCCACTGCAAAACTGCCAGCCACCTCCAAAACCCAGAGCTGATCTTCCTTCCCCCCACAAACTGAGGAGCTGAATGGGTGACGGAGATCACTTCTGTGCATGACTTGGCTTGATGCAAATAACTCAGGGAAGCTGCTCTGCCTCCTGCAGCCTGTGGTCCTGCCTGCAGAAGGAGCAGAGAGGTTCTGTGCTGGTGGGACCAAGGCCAAGACAAAGGGGGTAATTGGTCTCTGGGAGGTGTGTGGGCAGCTTTAGGAGAGAAAGAAGGGAGGGAACTTGTGTATGAGTATTTAGGATAGCTCAATGTGGCCACCATGCTATGTATCAGAATACAGGAGAAGGAGTAAAACCTCAAGAGAAACAATAAGACAAGGAGGAGGCAGTGCAAAGTTGGTGGAAGAGACCTTAGAGGATAAGGTGTGTTCTTTCTCTCCAGCATCCTTAGGAACATGAAGGTACAAAGGTTTCAAACAGACGCACCATAGATTGCTCTAGACCTGAGGCCTCTCTGTAAGTTGTTGTAACATTTTGTGCCTGATTTTCCAGAGGTGAAAACTTTTGTGGCCCTTTTTTTTTTAACACTTGAAGAGATGACATGAATAATAGCTCCATGTAAGTGGAGAGAAGAGAGTTCTTGATAAAAGGCAGTTGATTCAGCCTCTGTGGAAGTTTTAAGAGACACTCAGAACTTTTAGCTCTTTGGACCTTCCTTTAGAACAAGTCAGATGCTATGAGCATGCTTTGAAACAGGGAACAATAAGGAGCTGATTATATCTGCACCAGAGATGTGGAACAGATCTGTAAATCTTTTAGCTTCTATTTTGTAAAAGCTCATTCTTGAGTACTCATAATACCAGATTCTACGGCTGATTATAATTTTGCTTTGTAAGTAGCTGGGAGAAACTGGCTTAGTAATTCAGTAACTGGACTGGGAAGCACTGCAAATTCCTTCAGCGATTTCATTCTGCACGGGCTAAAATGTTCCTCAAACGCTTGGTTACTTCTGTCACTCAACAACTCCTTTTCCTTTGTCACTAGCAGGAGTGGGCCCTGACACATTGGTTTGAATTTTAGAGCAAAATCCCACACCAGGCCAATCTCACTGGTCATGCATCGTTTTATTTTTACCTGTGTTACTTGTTTCACAGGCAGGCAGGTTGTCCTCCCAGCCCAAGCAGAGCAGGAGGTTGCCCATGGCCGTGGCTTGAGACATTTGCTACCCACGGCTGATGAAAGGCGCAGTCAGGATGGCTGCCGCTCTTCTTGGGTGGGTGGTTGGCTTTCTGGCTGCTGCTCAAGTACGGAATAACTCCTCTGGCAAAGCTCATTTTGTTTAGCTCTTATTTCTTGTGCCTGAGGCCTATTTCTCATGCCTGAAGCTTTGCCATTCATCAGGTGCTCAGGCACAGTAGCAGAATAATTTTTGTTTATTCATTTAACAGTTTAGCACCTTTTAGACCTGGCACGGGTTGTTCCCCTGGATCTGAGCTGGCCTTGGTTGGGTGTCAAAGGTGCCAGGCGTGAGGAACTGGGGCACAGGCAGGAGATGCTGCAGCACAGAGGGTACCAAGTCTTGGGTCTCAGGGCTCAGTCCTGCTGGCACAGCCAGGTTAACCCAGGATAATTGCCCTTCCTTGGTACTTTGTTGCCTGGTTGTCCCTCTTCAGGTCCCCAAATCGAGACATTGGTGTGTGACTGACACGGTCTGGGTCTTCCCTGAAGTTTTGCTGAGGCGTAGAGAGAGATCCAGATGTAATCCTGCCTCATTTTCACAGGACTGCAAGACTTCAGCAGCCAGGAATTGATATGTTCCTGTCTAATTAATCTAATTAATCCTGTCTAATTAATTGGGAATAAAAGGCAGTGTTTTTTGTTTGGCCCTGGTAATGAATCCCTGAATCATTTCCTATGTATGATGTGTGGACAGACGCGGAGAAGCAGCCAGTAACTATCTCTTCAGGATGGGAAACAGCTGAGGTGTCCGATTTGACAGCATGGGAGATCACCCTTATTCTCAGAAACACCAGCAGAACTGCTGACCTCAAAAATATGAAGCACTCTGTGACTTCAGTGTGCCACCCTTGTCCTCTCCTTCAGAAACTATTTCCCAAGGGATTGACAGTAGCTCACATGTGGTTCTGGTTCACAGAGCCTTTCCAACAGTGTCTTCAGGTCTGCTGCAACAGCAGGAGCTTCCTCCTCTGTGCTTCTGTATGATAGATCTAATGTGTATTTTCACCAAAGTGGTAATCTGACATTCCAATTAAATGGACTTTACACATGAAGATAATGAACTATGTTTTCCCCTCATCCAACAGACCTGCCTGAAGAAACACTCAATGCGGCCCACTGCACCTCCCAGTGCTCTGGATGTAGCTGTCATAAGATGGAGGAGAGTAAGGTATGCAGGTGTGGGTAAGGACCCACATCAGTAGTGTATCGGGAAATTAAAACATCTCTGTTGTTTTGTGCAGAGTTTCTCCCTATCTCACCAGCTATAACCCACAGCACAAAGGTATCTTACCTGTCCCTGGAAGGAGGACATTCAAATTCAAGCTGTCAGCTCCTTCACAAGGAGCTTCGTCTCATTAAGTCACTGTGAACCTGGGTGCTGTGGGTGAATGAGAGAGCCTTTGCCACCCACTGTTCTTCATTGCTGCAATCCTTCCCCTTCTGCAACACCTGTTAACTTTTGATGGGCTTATCTCAAAAGAAGGGACTGGGCACTTCTGGCTTTGTAAGTAAAAGCTGAAGATAGAACGATTCCCTGTGTGGTCAAAGAGAACTAAAGGAAGCCATAATGTGGGACTGAGGGAAGAGAGAGCAGCAATCCCCTTCAAGAACTTTGCTGGCCCCATTGATGAGTGGCAGCCGTACGATCAGCCCTTTCTCTCATAACTCAGGGGGAGTTCTCCGTAAATCACCAGCATCAGCCTGTTGGCTGCAGTGGAGCTCAGTCTTTCTAGTGTCTGTATAAGGTTAAACATCACCTGTGCACCTGAACACATCTGCAATGCTATTTGCAGGGTCTATTTCTTCTGCCTAGTTTATGTCCCTTGGAGTATATGGACAGAGGCGTATCAGACTAGGAGGACATCTGGCCTGGGAGGGGTGGTATTACAAGGGAAGTATCCAGGCAGTTGGGGTGTCCAGGGACAGTGTTGGCTGGGAAAGGCAGTAGAGCAACTTTTTGTTTATTCATCATGTTTATCGACAGTGGTAGGACTTAGCAATGACCGATCTGGGGCTGCAGAGCTGCTAAGGAAGTTACCACGTGCAAGGTGAAATCTTGCATGCTTTACTCCTGGGAATATCCCCAAGGTAAAGATAAGCAAGTACTATTCTCAGGTGAGCAACATAAGCAGAGTTTGTCCCTTAATCACAGACTAAGAGACTATTAAACTGCCAGTTCAGCCTGTTCTTGCTCTTTACTGCTGTGCGTAAATGAGTCTTTGAGTTCAGCTTGTTCCCTCTCTCCAGCAACCCCCTTTCTGAAACAGCTGAAAGGGCAGAGCAGAAGGATAGCACTGGGCACCTTTCTGGTCTGTAGAGAGGACCTCCAGGCCGACACACTGCATTTCAAGGTCTCTACCAGGTCCTTTGGGATGGGGCTGAGCTGCTCACCGCTGTGAATACCAGTATTCCGCCAGAGTAAACCGCCCAGACGGTCTCCCCAAACACACTTGGTTCAAGTCTTCCAGGAAGTGTTTATATATCATAAAGAAGTAAGAAAGGGCAAACATAGATAATACCTGACCTTAGCTGTCCTATCTGTCATTCTAATAGATAGTGCCTGAAAAGTGCTGCTTGAGTGTCAGATGCTCAATGGAGGGCTTGCACGGCCTACAATCACCTACTGTATAGGCACAGCATTCATTCACAGATATATCCAGCTGCGTGTTGTTCGTGCTGGCACCTCCCACTAAGGGGACATGGCACACACAGATGTAGATCAGCCTTTTTATATTAGTAATTTCAAATTTCTATTTCAGCTTATGTGTAGAGGGAAAGAGAGAGACAAAGAGACTGACCAACAGACAGGAGAAAAAGAAATCTATAAAATCTTGCTTTGCAGCTCATCCAATGAAGGAAATATATGGTGTGTAAACCTTGTTTCTCATCAGGCTGATTCATTTTCATATAGCTAGCACTGAATCTCTTGTTCCTTGCACTATTATTTCCACTAACATCACTTATCTCTGACATAAGCCAGTTTCTTAAGAAAGACCAGAACAATGTTTTTTGACTGTTTCAGGAGAGGACATGTACACCCCACCTCTGCTACTAAGTCTGAATGACTGGAAAATATATTTATAAAGTATTTATGAAGATAAAGCATCTCCAAGCTCTCCATTCATTGCGCTATTGTCAAACCTAATAAGCTAAGACAATTGAAATCTGCTGGCATGGGAAAGCAGGGAGACCTAATGCTGTTGAAGTGACCTGCACATGGATGGAGCGGCACTCGCTGGGACTCAGTAGCTGGCCCTTTGCCTCACGGCCCCCTTGGCTGCAAGCTGATGCCATGAGCTCCACCTCAGTCTGCAGACAGAAGAGGCTTCTTACAGGCTACCATGGGACATCCGAGTCTCTAAGCAGGGAGTGAATTTGCAACTGAATATGTAGAAGCTGATCAGCTTGAATGTTTTCATTGCTCATTGCCCAGCTCACTTAATCCAGCATCTAATATAGTTGGATGGATATGTTCCCTCCTAACACCTTGGTCATGGGAAAAGATGCTACATGGAATTTTGGTTAAAAGTTGCCTAAAGCTGGAAGGTCATGGGGAATAGGAAGGCTTCAGGGTGAGCCCCTGTGAAGGTTTCTTTGGGCAGAAGTGTGCTATCTCACATTCACCACCTCATCCGGACATGGCTGCAGATGTTTGGAACTGGCCTGAGGTCAGCTCTGGTGTTTCCTCAAGATTAAGAGCCAACAGTTGGACTCAGTGCTGTGACCTTCAGCCTCAAGAGTCTGGACTCAGACCTGCATCAGCCTTTCCAGCATTCAAGAACTTCCAAGTTCAAGAACTTGCAAGCTGTGCTGTCTCATATATAAGACCACCTGCACTTACTCTATTTTTTGCTTGAAGAAATCATGTCAGACAGGGACTGTGGTGTTGGGTTTTGTGTTCTCTGTCAGATACAAGTATACTGTCATTTTGTGGACTCACTAAAAATTTAACTAGTGTTCCTAAAACTGTCTTCCCTCTCTCAAACATTTTGCTGCTCCTAGCGTGTTAATGAGTAGCAGAACTTGCAGGATCCAGTGGTCATGGCAGAGTAGCTGCAAAGGGCATTTTGTTTAATGAAAGGACTAAACTTTACAATGACCTTCCCTCTGTTTCGAGTGAGATTTGGTCTTTGGATGTACATGACGGGCCGATGAGCATGGAAAATACAAACTGGCTCCCTGTGTCCCTCTGGCAGTGAGCACACAGGTGCTTTCCTCCTGCACTGGGCACTGGGGCAGGTTCCCTACAGATTCCTATTGTCCTTCCTACGGAGGCATGATTTACAGCGGTGCTGGGCACCTGCCGGTGCCACCCGCCGCGGTGGCAGTCCTGGTGGCTCAGCACCTCTGAGAATCAGGCCGGGAGTCCCAGCAGGGGCAGGGGGAGCAGGGCAGGGGGGAAAGGAGGAGCAGGCGGTGCTTGCTGACGCTCAAACACAGGTCTTCTGATGAAGGGACCTGCCACAGGGGGAGGCCTCTCGGCCTCCACAAGCCAAACTGTACAGAGTCACAGTTAGTCATCATCATCATCATCGTCGTCGTCATCGTCATCGTCGTCATCATCGTCGTCGTCATCATCATCGTCATCATCATCATCGTCATCGTCGTCATCATCTTCAGTATTTATCTTCCCAGAAAGCACATCCTCTATCCAGTCCTCCAGCTCCTCGGCTGTGGGCAGGTCATCATCGTCTCTGATCTCCATCCAGACACTGTCAGCCTGTGGAGGACAGGTGACAGGGATTAGCCACCATCAGTTGCACGGGAAGAGATTAGATTTGTTGCTAATGTGGTAAGGGCTAGACCACATGTGGGATGCAGGGTTGGAGGTGGCATTATCTCCCTCCCTACCACAGTGTGTGGGCAGGAGCAGCCACAACACCACTCTACCCAAATGTTGGCACTACTGCACCCCTCATGAAGTGCTATTGGTTCTGACTATGAGAAGTAGGACTGCTTGATGTGTCTTCCGGAGCATATGGTGCTGTTTGTTCTGTGTTTGATGTGTGCCTGCTGCCCTATTCCTAATCCTATACTACGTTACTTCCATACACTGGAGAGGTGAGGGGGAGATTCAGTAACAAGATGCTGTCTAAAATGCAGTTAGAAGGTGCTGTCTAAATTGCAGCTATTAGCCAGAGACAGGAAACACAGCTTAGATTTGTCTCTCTGCTTTCCTATAGGTTCCTTGGGTAAATGCCTTGATAAGCTCCTTTTCCTTCTTTGTTTCCTCTCTGTGAAACAAGATCAGCCTCCTGTTTCAGGTGTACTGTGAGGTTCTCTCTTTCAGTGTTTGATTTTGCAGAAGCAAGAACTTTCCATATGTCAGATGATAGCTATGAACACACCACTTCTTTCTCTGTCTATGGTACTTAATTCTCTTTGTTGTCTGGCTTCCTAAAAAGCCAGACTGTAGTTAGAATCATAGTGTCGCAGAATAATTTGGGTTGGAAGGAATCTTAAAGCCCACCCAGTTCCAAACCCCTACCATGGACAGAGTTGCCACCCACCAGCTCAGGCTGCCCAGGGCCCCATCCAGCCTGGCCTTGAACACCTCCATGGATGGGGTATCCACAGCTTCTCTGGGCAGCCTGTTCAGTGCCTCACCACCCCCATAGTGAAGAACTTCCTTCTTTATGTTTAATCTAAACCAACCCTCTTTCAGTTTAAAGTCATTACCCCTTGTCCTCTCACTACACTCCCTGCCAAGGAGTCTCTCCCTATTTTTCCTGAAGGCCCTCTTTAGGTATTGGACGGCCTCAATGAAGTCTCCCCAGAGCCTTCTCTTTAGGCTGAACAACCCCATGTCTTTCAGCCTCTTTTCGCAGGAGAGGTGCTCCAGTCCTCTAAACATTCTTGTGGCTTCCTCTAGACTCACTCCAACGTCTTTCTTGTGCTGTATATGTGCTATATATATGTATACGTGCTACAGTATTTTCCTCCTAAAACACAAGAACTGTAACAAATGAAGAAGGGACCACAGAGAGGCATGCAGCTCTTACTTCATGTAAATGATCCTGTTCCAGAGCACAGGACTGTTCACTTTGCAAAAAGGGACACATTCAGACAAGGGTAAAGGGGAGTAGGACCATCGCACCTAGAGAAGATGTTGTGCAGAAGGAGCAGCAACGTTCTGAAGTGCATCATGGTGCGAGTTCTGAGCCAAGACAATGTGACGAGCCAGTGTGGGCCTCTGGGAGCTTTGTGTTAGTATTGGTAGGTGTTCAGAGAAGTGATAGGGTCACAGAGGTTATGTCCACTGAAGCCAACAGGAGTGTTTATTTATACTCTGCTGTGTAAGCCCTACTTTGTACCTGTGTAACTCCACTGAAAGCAGTGATGTAAGACTGAAACAGCAAAATGAGCTCAATGTGTGTTTTAGATATCACCAGCTAACCTAGAACTTTCTTAAATCTCTCTCTTGAGGAACAAAAAACAGACTTAAGAGGAATGAAATAAAATCCGCAAATACTATAATCAACAACATGATATATTTACTATATCAAATCTAGATAACGCATGAGTTTTTATAGGTCTCTTAGTGACTGTCAGATAATAAGGCATATGTTCCTGCCTGATACTGCTTTTTATATGATTCCCTTGCTACTGACAGTCCTACTTCTGTGAATGTCCATTGATAGCTGTTTAAGGTTGCTTTGACATGACTTAAACAGCCAACCACAGTAAATATAATAGAGATACTGTGAGCTAATAATAAGGGCAAAAGACTGGAAGACTTGGGTTCTATTTCTAGCTTATCTGTTCCTCTCTCTCATGATTGTAGGTGACAGATGCCACCTTGGTCCTCTGCCCTTTTCTCTCTGCCTAGTGATCTGACAAATGCTGCCCTAAAACACCAGACACATCCAGTCAGCATTGCATCTACTTGGGGTTGGGGGTGAGACAAATGGCTCAGCTGAAGTACACCTACACTAGTGCATGCAGCATGGGTAACAGGAGGAGCTGGAAGCCATTGTGCAGCAGGCAAACTATGACTTAGTTGCCATTACTGACATATGGTGGGATCTCTCTTATGACTGGAGTTCTGCAGTGGATGGCTGTAAGCTCTTCAGAAGGGGCAGGCAAGGAAGGAGGGGCAATGGCTTGGTTCTCTGTGCTAGAGAATGTTTCAGTGTTGTTGAGCTCGGGACTGGCAATGCTAAGGTCAAGCCTCTATAGTTAAGAATCAGGAGAACAGCCAAGGCTGACATCCTGGTGGGGGTCTGTTACAGCCTGCCTAACCAGGATGAAGAGACAGACAAGGCATTCTAGGAGCAGCTGGCAGAAGTTGCACAATCGCCTGTCCTTGTTCTCATGGGGGACTTCAACTTCCCTGATGTGTGCTGGAAATACAATACAGCCCAGAGGAAGCAGTCTAGGAGGTTCCTGGAGTGTGTGGAAAATAATTTCCTAACAGCTGGTAAGAGAGCCTACCAGGGTAGGTAACCCAATAGACCTGCTGTTCACAGAGAAAGGCTGCTGGGAGATGTGGAGGTTTTCTTGGGCAGAGCAACCACAAAATGATAGAGTTCTCAATTCTTGGTGAAGTCAGGAGGGGGGCAACAAAACTGCTGCCTTGGACTTCCACAAGGTGGACTTTGGACTATTCAGGACACTGATTGGGAGAGTCCCATGGGAGTCTGTGCTGAAGGGTAAAGGGTCCAGGAAGGCTGGATGCTCTTCAAGAAGGAAATCTTAAAGGCACAGGAGCAGGCTATCCCTTTGTGCCATAAGATGAGCTGGAGGGGAAGAAGATAGACATGGGTGAATACGGGACTTCTGCTGAGACCCCAGGAGAAAAAGAGAGTCAACCTCCTGTGGAAAAAGGGATGCGCAACTCAGGGAGGGTACAACAAAACTGTTAGGATATGCAGGGAGAAAATAAGAAAGGCGAAAGTCCAGCTTGAACTTAACCTGGCCACTGTAGTAAAAGAGAACAAAAATTTTTTTTTAATAACAGTAAGACAAAGGCCAAGGAGAATCTCCATCCTTTACTGGATGCAGTGGGGAATGTGGCTACTGAGGATGAGGAAAAGTCTGAGGTTCTCAACATCTTTACATCTGTCTTCAATAGTCAGACCAGTTATCCTTAGGATACTCAGCCTCCTGACCTGGAAGTCTGCGATGGGGAGCAAAACAAACCCCCTATGATTCATGTGAAGACAAGTAAAGACCTGCTACTTCACCTGGAGTGTCACATGTCCTTGGAGCCAAACGGAATTCACCCGAGTGTGCTGAGGGAGCTAGTGGAGGTGACTGTCAAGCCACCTTCTATCATCTATCAGTGTTCCTGGCCAACCAGAGAGGTTCCAGAGGCTTGCCAATGTAATTCCCATCTACAAGAAGGGTCGTAAGGACAATCCAGGGAACTACAGGCCTGTCAGCCTGACCTTGGTGCCAGAGAAGGTTATGGAACAGATCACCTTGAGTGAGATCACATGGCATGTGTGGGACAACTGGGGGATCAGGCCCAGCCAGCATGCGTTCATGAAAGGTGGGTCCTGCTTGACCAACCTCATCTCCTTCTATGACCAGGTGACCCACCTGGTGAATAAAGGAAAGGCTACTCATATAGTCTACCTAAACTTCAACAAAGCCTTTGACGCTGTCTCCCACAGTATTCTCCTGGAGATGTCGGCAGACCATGGCCTGTACAGGTACATTCTTTGCCGGGTAAAGAACTGGCTGGAGGTCCAGGCCTGAAGAGTGGTGGTGAGTGGAGTTAAATCCAGCTGGTGACTGGACACTAGTGATGTTCTCCAGGGGTCAGTATTGGGGCCACACTTGTTTAATATCTTTATTGATGATTTGGATGAGGGGATTGAGTGCACACTCTGTAGAAAGATCCTGCAGAGAGATCTGGACAGGTTAGATCGATGGGCTGAGGCCACTGGGATGAAGTTCAACAAGATCAAGAGGTGTCAAGTCCTACACTTTGGTCACAGCAATGCCAGGCAATGCTACAGGCTTGAGGCAAGGTGACTGGAAATCTGTGCAGAGGAAAAGGAGCTGGGAGTGTTAGTTGACACTCAGCTGAATATGAACCAGCAGTGTGCCCAGGTGGCCAAGAAGGCCAATGGCATCCTGGCTTGTACCAGAAATAGTGTTGCCAGCAGGAGCAGGGAAGTGATTGTCCCCCTGTACTCAACTCTGGTGAGGTCGCATCTCAAGTACTGTGTTCAGTTTTGAGCCCCTTAGTACAAGAAGGACATTGAGGTCCTGGAGCATGTCCAGAGAAAGACAACAAAGCTGTGAGAGATCTGGAGCAGAAGTCTCATAAGGAGCAGCTGAGGGAAATGGGATTGTTTAGTCTGAGAAGAGGAGGTGCAGGGGAGACCTTATCATTCTCTACAACTGCCTGAAAGGTGGTTGTTGAGGGTGGGGGTCGGCCTCTTCTGCCAGGTAACAGTAATAGAACAAGAGGGAATGGTCTCAAGCTGTACCAGAGGAGGTTCAGGTTGGATATTAGGAAAAGCTTCTCCAAAAGAGTGGTGAGGTGCTGGAATGGGCTGCCCAGGGAGGTGATTGAGTTGTCATCCCTGGAGGTGTTCAAGAAACATTTAGATGTTGTACTAAGGGACATGGTTTAGTGGGCAAGATTGGTGGTAGGTGGATGGTTGGACTGGATGATCTTAGAGGTCTTTTCCAACGTTAATGATTCTATGATTCTATGGCTCTATACTCTGTAAATCCTAAGACAACCTGAACACCTTCCTCTCATTCCCCACTTGCACACAGGAATGGTGAAGTCTTGATGCTTTTTCCCAGGGGAAAAACCTGGTTTCCTTGCACTTAACAGAAATCTTACTAATGCCAGTAGACCTACATTCTGCTTTGGCTCCCATCATTTCAAGCATTCTAATCATGGGATCACTGGATTCTCAGATGCATTGCTACTCACGTCTGTGACATTCACGATCCCAATCTGTGGTCTGAACAGGTCAATCTTGAAGGTCTTCTCCCAGTAAGTGATGAGCTGCAGGAACAAGAAGCAAAACTCAAACAAGGATCTTTGCAATATTCCTTTGCATAAATTCAGCTGGAAGGGCGGTGAGAAGGGTACCATGCATGGAAGACCATGAAGGAGTGGAAGTGAAACTGAATGCAAGCTTGGCCATTGCTCGTGGCAAAGAAAAGTGCTGTCTCTGAGGATGGTGCTGAGACATCACTCAAGTGGGCGGCTCCTAGTGACAGCCCACGGTGCAGTGCCCCTTCCTTTGCATCCTGTGCACACACCCAGGCTATTCCTGTGCTCCTGTACCCACATCCACATCCCAAACCGAGGAAGGAAACCAGCCCCTGCCACTCACCAGAGGAAAGTCGTCAGGGTCAATCCACACAATGCTCAGGTCAGGATTATCAGTGTTGTCCCTGGCAACCTGCTTCAGGATTTCCAGGAACTCAAAGCCGTCTGAAACGACAGAGGAACCTCTACAGCCCTCTCCTGCAAGCCCCCAGCCACTTTCGCATGCGGGGTTTCTGACTTTCTTCACCCCCTATGAACACGGGAGTTGTTTATAATTCTCATTAAAATGCTGCCTCCCCGCTCTTTCTCCTGATAATAAGGCTTTTAATTTGGACCGTCCTCCCCTGGCATTGAAATTAGTTACACATGAATTAATCCTCATAATCCCTCCACGGAGTGGAACAATGTAACTGTTTTCTTGTTGCGAAGGAGGAGACCAGCCCTTAAGAGGCCAAAGCTTTTCATCGTGCTGATGGCATTGAGAATCACTGATGCTGTGGCTTTTCAGGAAGCTGTGCCCACGGTTTTCCCGCATGCATGTGACAGAACAAGCCCTCAGCACGTTCTCAATTCACACAACAAGACGGATTCAGAATCACTGACAAACCTTGGTGCCCAAGCCCCAGCTTCCTTGCTGGCTATGGGAAAACACACAACCTGCCGCATCAATTAAACCAGAGGTCTGTGCTAGGCACAGCTTTGGTGACAGCTGTGGCAGAGCTTCAGAGGTGATGGATTACTTCCAGGTGCCAGGCTGGGATGGAGATGACACCTGTTTTTCCAGCCAGACATGTACTTAAGTAAGTCGAGTCTGTGTAGGATGGTCTGGTCAGGGCAGAGCTTTGAGATCACTGGCAGAGGAGAGTGAGGGTGGTCCCAGGGCTTGTGTTAGCAAGGGGCTTGTGCTGAGGATCAAGGGGAGAGGGACTGGCAACAAAGCAGATAGTAAGGGGGGATGAGAAGGGGCAATGCTGGGGGCTGAGGAGGGGGCCTACACCTTCTTAAGGGATGAAGAGTCATGCAAAGAAGAAAACGGCCTCCTACCTGGGTCATCTTCTTCAGCAAAGGCCACGATATGGATTCCTTCCATGTCATCCTCCTGCAAACAGTGAAACAGTTATTGATTGGCCAGAAAGAGAGGACAGTCAGGGTGGTTGCTGGAGATGAGGAGTGCTGGGATACCTTTGAACAAGCAGCACAATCTCCAAGAGGAGATCAGCTGAGGCACCACCGAAGCACCAGAAATGGGAGCTGAAGTAAGGCTGAGTTGTGGAGGTAGCAGGCACCAAAGCAGGTTATTTGGACAGCATTACTGAAAAACTCGGGCTAAAATTGAGGTGGGCACTCCAATGGCAAAGGTGATAGAGCTTCTCTAATGGTGTGGGGCAAAACCTTGGGTGCTGAGAAGGTTGAGAACCATCTAGCATGGGAATTTGGGTTCACCTACCATGCCCCAGGTCACCTGAATTCACCGTGCTCATCCCTAAAGTATGCTCCTTTGAGTCCAGTAAAGAAGCTTTCCTCACACTGTGGGAGAAGATGTGGATTACTTGGGCATCTTTTGGGAGGTGAAGGGTCTCTGCTCTAGACAAGGGTCTCTGTGAACAGCGAGGGGCATTGAGTAGGAGGCTCAATTTGGGGTTCAAATGAATGGAAGACAGAAATGACAGCCTGGCGGGCTGCTTCTCTCTGTGAGATGTGTGAGCAATGGGTAATGATATTGGCAAAGGCCAATTGATCCGCCAGCTGGTTCATCATCCGCCTGCTATGAATGTCATCTCCCACGGAACGGCTTCACATTCCTCACCCACTGCTGGTCCTGGTTTTGATTTCAATTGGTTTTAATGCGGGAAGAAATTCCTATCTAAATGCTAATTTCTTTTCCATTCTGAGCCCAGAGGTGACAAAGCCACCGTCAAAAACTGAAAGGAAAAAGAACCTGAAAGATTAAGTAGAAAACATTATCTTTAAAAACAATAGTTAGTGTAGGGCCATCGGTGGCGTCTTCGGGGAATAAGTTTTCACAGGGGTATTCTGGGCAGATTTTCTCCGGGATTCAGAGCACTTACAGCTGGCAAAATATACTGCATTCCTTTTTCTCCATGTTTACCAACAGCATTGTCAGACAGGAAAATACAAATACATATGAGCAGAATATACATATATATATATACACCAATACAAATACATATATATTCTGACATTCCGTGAAGTAAACTAAAGTTACACCAATGAAGCCACTGGTGATGTTCTGAACTTGCAGTGAGACCTGAATCCATCCTGTTGTGGTGTAGGTGCAAGTCCTGTAGCAGAGGAACGTTTTGTATTTCCAGGCTGTTTTTTAAACAAAATCCCACCACTGACAATTCACACTTCTCTAGAGGTTATTTCAGAATGTATTCGGTATGAAATCAAAATCATTGCCTGTGAAATTTGGGTCCTACTGAAGCCCGTGAAAATAACTTTGAGGGACTTAGAGGACCTAGGAAGCTATATTCTACACAGAATCTGTATTTCAAAACAAAATGAAAACCTACCATGCCTAAGTGGCTCATAACTCTCAATACGGTTTATTACCTCTTGCCTTGTTGTATGAAAGATTCCCGGGGTTTTTGGTGCTTCTGAGTCCCACAGCATTTATGTTATATAGTGAATGCTGTTAAAAATGCTGCACTGAGATTTTTGGAGGAATGATTGCATCTTCTGTAACTTCTGTAAGCACCTGTTCAGCTTTGTTTTCCAGCATTCAGCTGGCACTTAAGTTCCCTAAATGGCTATTAACATCTTATTCATCCACAGAGAAGGAATAATTTACAACACACTATCTTTCTTTATTTTTCACCCTTTCCCCCTTCCCCTGCATTTACAGACCAGGAGAGCTCTGTGTGCGTGTTCTGCTCCAAACTGCTGGTTAGTTCTCCATAATTGCTGACTTTCAGCTTGCTCACACCACAAGAAGAGCAATCAACGCAGAATTTACTCCATAATCTATATAATCAGCTGAACTGCCTCCCCTCGCTTGCATTTTGAGTTGTACAATTGCTCCAGTACAATTTCCATGAGTCATTCAGTTGGTACAATCTCTGTGACTCCCCCATCTAATGGATATCCATTAGATGATCCTTGCCAAGATTGCTCTGCATCAACGTACCATGGTTGGTACAGAGATTCTCAGCAACAGATACCTCTTGTTTTGGCTGGTGCAGTTGCTTAACTGAGAATAACTTCTACTTTTGGGAGGGAATAGCCATTTCTTGGGGATTAACTCTTTACGCTGCTAGGAAAGCGTGGCTCTTTTTTGCCTAGCCAGAGGCTGGGGCTTAGGAGCAGCAGTTTGGTAGCCAGAGTGGGTTTGTTTCTGGTTGGAAGCTAGCAGAGCATGCAAGGCTTCCACCTCATACATACTTACCCATGTCTCAAACATGTCTTCTGGGCGCAGCTTCCGCAAGGTGGCTCTGAAAAGAAGACAGAAAGGCTCTTTGAGAATATATCCAGCACCATCACATGCAACACCACCACTGTCATTGCTCATTGTTTGATTGGTGCCCCAATTCAGCACTGCAAGCCACCACATTTCGAATGCAAGTCTGGGGCAGGGTAGGGTAGGTCATCTTCTACTTTCATGTGCAGCGATAAAACCCTGCCCTTGGCTTCACTGGAGTTGCTGTGGCCACTCCTTGTGTCTGGGAAGATGAGAAGCCACTCTGTGCTGGGGCATCAGTCCCACACATGGCAGATTGTTCTGACCATGCTGAGAGCATAAGATGAGCCATTCACTTTTGTTTTGCTGTCCCTGGGTCATTCACACTCTTGTTTTCCTATGGGAGTCTGTTCTCTTCCAGCAGTTTTACTCGGGCTTAATTTCAACATAAAAATCCCCCAGATTCTGTTAAAGCAAAGAAAAACCTCTGGCAAGAAAAAATATACCATAATAGCCAGTGGAAAGAAAATGTAAATCAGCCAAAGCCTGGTGTGTTTTTTGGAGTTTTGTTATTGAGAAGTATTTCACTAAGGGTGAAAAAAGGAATAGTAAATGTTTTCAGACACATCTGCAGCAGAAAGCTTGTCAGAGGGTCTGGCTGGCTGAGGGGCTGTCCCAAGGGACATAAGACTGTGGCAGATAAGCACAAGGGATCCTTTGCATCTCTGCTGACTGTGGCATCAGTGTTCCAAGCAGAGCAGCTCTTCGCAGCAGAGAAGCCCTGCAAGCTGTTGCAAAAAGAGTTGGTCAATTAGGTTTTTGGAGAAATTGGTAAAGTGAGTGGCAGCACATCAACAGGACAAGGGGGCCTGTTGCTTTTGTTTGCCTCTCTGCCAGAGCAGTGGAAATGGGGAATGGATGTTCAGGTTTTTAAGGGTTCCTGATGGCTCTGAGGAGCCAATTAACATTCACAGCATATGCTTTGGCAGGATCATATGCATAACGTATTCTTACGTAATCTGAAAAAGCTGGGAAATAGGAAGATGACAGCGTTTGCTTATCATATCCAATTATTCAGATGGTCCACACCAGGTTTGATGGTGAGGAATTACAGAGCCGTCTCCAGAGACCTGAGTGTCTTCATGATGGATGGACATATAGGAAGTAACACATTTGCAGAAAAACAGCCCTGATTGTACAGGTGCAACAATAGGCTCTAAATTAGTTATCATTAATTATTGCCTCTCAGGGAAGGGGCCCAGGTGCCGTAAACTGAGAAGGCAGCAGATGAAAAAAAAATATCAAAAAAAAAACACCAAAAAGAAGGTTGCAAATGGTTGGGAAATGGCTAAAGAGCAACACATCGTATCATGAAAGCAATAGACAACTCCACTGTGCATCCCCAACACTGAATGCATTTGTTGTTCAGAACATCCCATCGCAGAAATGATATGGGACAACTGAAGCAGTCACGTGGTAAAGAAAGGATTGGAATGGCCTCTATTTTGTGGAGATTAACAATGAAAATTCTTTGTCTTGAAAAATAAGTGACTGAAGAGGGATTTGGTATGGAGTGTAAAAAAAAGTGGATGTTTACCATTCACAAGAAATGAACCAGGGCATGGCTGGTCATTGTTCCTCATAGCACTGAAGCTAGTAGGCACACAGTAAAATTATTAGGCAGTTGGTATAAACTGAACAAAGAGGAATACTCTTGTGGTGCAATACGTAATTCAGCTTTGGAACTCCTTACATTTGGATACTTCATGCAGCAAAATAGAAACGAGGTGAAGAATAACTACAGAATTTGAAGAAACAACCACTAAGCACAAGGACAGGTCCTAACCCAGCAAATGTCCTCATTGTGGTTTGACAGAAACTAGAGATTATGTTGCATGAATGCCTATCTTGTACTTGGACCTAGCTTTTCAGGTGCTTTGCCTAGCCATTTTCTGGGGGCAGCTCTTGGAGAAAGGAAATTCAGTGAGAAGGATCTTTGAGTGCACTCATGTTTCCACTGCAATTTTGTGCTGATAGAGAGCTTGCCTCATCAGGCTATAGTATTTAGCTGACTGCGTTTAATCATCTTCTTGATGCTGCTACTTGACAGAAAGAGCTTGAGAGAGAAGAGGGGAAGGAAGTCCAGGAGGTCAGCAAAGTGACCTGAGAGTACATGGAAGGTAGAGGACCCTTTCATAATTCAGAAAAAGCAGAGAGCTGTTTGCAAGACTTGCATTCAGCATCCTCTGTCTCTAAACCCTGTGTGTGTACGAACACAAATCTCCCTGTTTGTGGTGCTAGCAGCATCAATGGCCCTGCTTTTCTTCAGCCCTTTTCAAGTCCCTTAGATGTCTGTTGGGAAATGCAGTTTGCACGAGCAGTGGATAGTCTGTGTGACTGTCATGTGTTGTATTTATTCTTAAGGATGCAAAAGTAATAGAATTATAGAATATCCTGAGTTGGAAGGGACCTGCAAGGATCATTGAATCCAACTCCTGGCTTCACACAGCACCACCCAAAATCGAAACCCTATGTCCAAGAGTGATTTCCAAACACTCATAGAATCATGGAATCACCAAGGTTGGAAAAGATCTCCAAGATCATCTAGTCCAACCGTCCACCTACCACCAACACTGACCAACTGGATCTCCTTCTATGGAGGAGTTACCCACCTGGTGGATGAGGGAAAGGTTGTTGATGTAATCTGTCTAGGCTAAGGGACATGGTTTAGTGGGGATATATTGGTGGTTCTATGATCTATGATTCTGTGATTCTATATTGCCCACTAAACCGTGTCCCTTAGTACCACATCTAAACATTTCTTCAGCACCTCCAGGGACAGTGATTCAACCACCTCCCTGGGCAGCCTGTGCCAGTGCCTCACCACTCTTCTTGTGAAGAAATTTTTCATAATATCCAACCTGAACCTCCCCCTGGTACAACTTGATGCCATTCCCTCTAGTCTACTCCTTGAACTTTGGCAGCTTGGGGCTGTGCCCACTGCCCTGGGCAGCCTGTTTCAGGACCTCATCATCCTCTGGTGAACAATCTTTTCTTAACCCCCAACCTGACCCTTCTCTGACACAGCTACATGCTGTTCCCTTGAGTCCTGTCTCTGTCACCACATAGCAGAACACAGCACTGCAGCCACCATGAGGCCTCCCCTCAGCCTCCTCTGCTCTGGGCCATCAAACCACAGGACCTCAGCCACTCTTCATATACCCTGCCCTCCAGACCCTTCCCCGTCTTTGTAGCCCTTCTTTGATTGCTCTATAACAATTTTATGTCCTTCCAATGTTATGGGACCCAAAACCGCTCTAATTGAGGCCACAGCAGCTCAGAGACAGCTCAGGACAGAACAGTCCCTTCCTAAGACTGGCTGGTAGTGCAGTCCTTAATATAGCACCTCACAGGTCGTTGTGGCCTTATACAAAGTCTGCTCTGAAAGTAATGCCTCCTATTTTATTATTTTGGCCCATGACATCAGAGGCAGATGTCGGTGTTATGGCAGTAGAGGCTGAATCTTTCTGCCAACATGTTGTTGCCATGTGACAGATGGCAGCAGAGGGGCAACCTAGCAGAATGGGGTCTGATATGAAACAGCATATGAAGCAAAAAGAGTGTCATTTAATTCCTCCATGCAGAAAAAAATGGCACTCAATGACATTCATTGACACTTGCAGAACATGTGTGGAGACTAAACAGGGGATGTCAGCACAGTGAGGCAGTACGTGGAGCATTTCAGCAGCAGCAACGGTGATATGAAAGACAAGCCATGTTTTGAATGGCCACGTACAGCTGTCATATCATGAAATGAAGAGTGTCTCAATCAGCTCATCCACGTGAATCAGCAGATTACAACTACAGAACTATGTATGGAGCTGAATATCAGCTTCAGAGACGATGATGGCAACATTGGAATATCGCAGTTTGAGCCAGACGGGTCCTACAAATTCTCACACAGGACCAGAAAGTACACTGTATGCAAGTTTGACAGGACCTGTTGAACCAATACAAGGCTGAAGATGACCGTTTCCTGGATTGCATCTTTACCAGTGTCAAGATGTAGAGTCACCACTATAAGCCAGAATCAAAATGGCAGTCCATGGAGTGGCAACATGTGAATCACCCATCACAGAAAAATTCAAGATACAGCTCTCAGTGGATAAAGTAATGTGTACTGTCATTTGGAACAGAAAAGAGGTCATCCTGCTGGATTTCCTAGAACCCAAACAAACCATCAACTCTGACCACTACATTGTGACACTGACTAATCTGAAGGCTCGAACTTTCAGATTCAGGCTAGAGAAGAATACAGCCTTTCTCTTGCAGCATGATAATGCCAGGTCACATACCAGTCTGAAGACCATGGAGCACATTGCCAGTCTTGGTTGGACTGTCCTACCATACCAACTGTACAGTCCAGATTTGGCACCTTCTGATTTCCATCTTTTTGGGCCAATGAAAGATGGACTGCATGGGCAACAACACCATCATAGTGGCTGTGAAACAGTGGGTCACCTCCATTAGCACAGATTTTGTCGAGAGTGATGTGCAGGCTCTTGTTCACCACTGGTGAAAATGCACAGCTAACGGTCACAACTATGTTGAAAAATAGTGCTTTGTGGCTGAGAATTTGCTCTATCAGACAGTGTTATTGTGCTCTTTGCATCTGTCATATTTCCCATGGAAATAAATAGGAGCTATTACTTTCAGAGCAACCTACATTTTTAACCCTTTACATGGGATAAAGGAGTAGAAAAGTTCACTGAAATCTCAAGAATGTGTCAACAAACAGCCAATATGTGGTAGTTATCCTCATTTTTACTCAGAAGGGCTGCCCTGGAGAGGCAACCTGCAATGAAGAACACCTTTGCCCTCTTACCATGGCCAGGAGCATCCTGTCTGCTACATACCTTTTGTGCTCCTTCACAAATTCAACCAGCTCCTCTTCTGTGTAAGGCTTATCGGGGATGTGAACAGGCTCATCCATGAATGGTTCATAGAAGTCCACCTCGTTCATCTTCAGACCCAGCTTCTTGGCAACCTGTGGCAGTGCAAATGGTCACAAGTGAGTGAGCCTGAGGTGCCTCCTCGGTACCCAGAGCCTCTGCTGGTAGAAGAGGCCAAGCAATTTTTTCTCCCTCAAAGTACACTCTTAGTGTGGCCAGCAAAATATGAATGAATCTTTCCTTGCAAATAAAAGAAAAAAAGGACCAGTGCTTTCTACACTGCCAGTGTCAAGCACTGTGGCAGAGCAAGGCTAGGGTCCTTGTCCTGCAAGCCTAATGGAGCTGGTTCCCAAACCCCAGATCCAAATCTGACTCCACACTGCAGAAATGGCCTTTTATCTTGGAACAGAGCCAGTACAAAAAGCAGACACAAATACAACAAGTTACAGGAATGTTCAAAATGAGAAGCTAAAGCTGGATACTAAATCTAGGAACATCCCGAGCTTCTGGAAAATGCTGTGTAAGTGGTAGATTTGGAAATTACAGACAGAGCAAGGCTTTGTGATAAACATGGCATCTTCTTGCACAGTATGTTTCTGCTGACTCATATGTCTTAATCACCCCTATTTGAGCAGCTCTCATTTATTCCACATAGTAGTTCATTTCTGTGTAGGTGTTGCACATGAGCAGCCTGAAGCTGGAGTACACCTATCTTGTCCATTTGAGATGTGACAGCCTCAAATAGCAAAGAAGGAGATGAGCTATAACAGAGCAAAAGACTCCCAATCCTCACGTTGGCATACCAGCCTTGATCTATCTTCGCAGTGACATGTCCACTGTGAATGTACAAGTGATACAGATTGTGGTCTACGAAGGCCAAGGGCAGCTGCAGAGATGGAGGAAGGTGGGAGCACTGATGACTGGACAAGTTGCGTAGCTCACAAAATTACTGCATGGTTGAGGTTAGAAGGGGCCTCTGGAAGTCATCTGGTTCAATATCTCTTGCACAAAAAGGGTAACCTGGAATAGGATGCTCAGGGCCACTCTAACCCTCAAACTCAGAGTTTTAGGGAAGGCCTGCTCTCAACTTCTCGCTTCAAAGCCTGCACCTTTGTAGTGGAAAGGCTTTAAGCTGTGCAGAAAGGAATCTGTGATCTCCCTTGGTGAGGTCTGTGGATGCTTACCCCTTTGTCGAATGTGGCAAAGAATTTGATGTATGGCTGGAAGTGTTCAGCAGCCTCCTCAAATGCCTTGTAATCTGCAAGGAGAAAAGGGGAATGAAAGAAAGATTTCATAGACAGCTGGTCTCATTTTGATCAGTGCAGAAGGCACCAGGGATGAGCAAATATGAATTATTACAAAATACAGCAGATGACAGTACTATGTTTCTTACACACCTTCAGGATTTACAAACAAGAACCATTTCATGTAGAATGAACAGAATACACTTTGTGCAGCCCCACTACAGATCCCAACATGCTACATTAAGCATGGGGGCTAAAATCAGCAGCCCTGTGAAGCAAGTCCAAGGGTGACTGGTGTTCGTATAGGATTAGGCTTATGCACAGTAACAGCAGAAGTTCACTTGCAACCCAACTCATCCTCCAGTGAGTATTGCACTGCAATGGTTTGTCTCCTTAATGTTAATGAGTGGGAACATGTAACCCCCCAGTACCCCCACCAAGGCTCCAAGCCCCACAAGGAACATATCCATCTTACGTTCAGAGTCTTCTCCTTTGAAGTAGCCGATGAGTTTGATTTCGTCATCAATTTGGTCAAAGGCTTGAAGCTCCAGCTTGCTGTTTATGACCTCCACAGGGTCTTCTAGCAGCTGCCATGACAAATGCATTTGATAACACAACGATTTGCAGCACCAACCTGTGACTGCCAGACTGTGTCACTAGCTGCTTAAGTGGGGAGAAAGAGGTCACCCAATTTCCCTGCCTCTGGAAACCCTGTTTGGTGCTCTCTGCTTCTCTGTGAGGAAATAACTGAGAGACATAGGTCACCTTCAGAGGGAACACTTAATAGGTTCACTGCACAGGCTGAAGCATTCAGAGGGAAGCTGAGAGAGCTCTGGGTGACCCAAATAGATGCTGTGAAGGGAGATAGAGTGTCGTAATTGCAGCTGGCTTTGGAGAGGCTGAGAAGATGGTAGAATGGTTGAAAGGACTGCAATGTGAGGACTGTGTTCTTCTGTGAATGAAGGATATACTTGTTTTTAAGTGTAATTTGCTGGAAGAGATCATTATGAAGAACTTGCTTTTGGAAAAATATTTAGAAGAACGTGCTAGAGTGTGACCAAACAATGTTCTGGAGCAGTGGGAAGCCTAGAAGTGAAATATCCTGGCTGATTCACATATGCATGGTGGGTTAAATCTGTTCTTGGGCCTCAGACGCATCACAGTTTTGATGAAGTTGGAAGACCAATCTGCTACTTTACCCTGGTTTTAGTCCAAACTTTGTTTCTTAACCAGACACTGCTGGTGAAAGGATTTGGTCTGATTTATTTATTTATTTTGTTTTGTTTTGTTGTGCCAAGCAATACTGGTGTAAATTGGGTGTGGTTTCACTAGGAAAACTAATGCAGGCATGCCACTGCATAGCCTACAGAGGAGTAGAGGAACACTGGGTTTGTTTTCCTTCGAGATCAGACTGCCCAGGCACCACTGATGTGTTTGCTTTTATTCCCCTGCTTTTCTAGGTGTTTTTCCTTGAGTGGAGAACATACAAACAGAAATCCTTACTCTCTTCCCTCCTTTGCAGAACTTAATTTATCAGTGGTGCACCACAAAGCACAGCAAATGGAGCCTCATGAGGTGCCTCATGCTGCACCCCTTACCAGTGATGCTCTGCTGTGTGCATCTGCCTCCTGCTGTTGCGCCATTGGGGTTTAAGCCACAGAAATGGGAACTCCATCGCTATCAAGCTGCCAGAAAAGCCCTGCTTTAGTTGGGATTTATGTGGGATTGTTGCTTGCTCCCTGGTTGAGCAACCAAATACTCCATAAACAGGAAAGAGAGAAAAATATCTTTAAAATATAAGTGGTTGATGACATATAAAGGTCCTGGCTTTTCTGGGAACTCATGGTCAGTCAAGTATTTGGGAAGTTGGCAAACAACATCATTTGCATGCTGGTGTGCAGCAAACAGGGATGGAGTTTCAAATAGAGATAACCCATGTTTTTTTGCAAAGTGAGTGTTTGCAAAGTCTTCTCTGAGAGGCTTTATCTGAGCTTATCTGTGCTTACGTCCAAGAGGAATTCCACCAAGACGTCTGTGGCCAGTTCCCCGTCAAATTCAATCAACCGCTCCTCCTTAAAGACATAGAGACTTCCCTCTTCAGCCAAGCCTGAAAGAAGGAGACAGGAAACATCATGTGGTCAGTGTGGCACTAAATGCATCACTCTTTACATTGGAGCATCTTGCTGGTTATTCTAGCTACACCTCCTGGGAAAATGCAGTTGCCTGTTGACTTGGTCCAGTTAGAAATAATCCCAACCATCTCCTGAGCCTAGAGGAGACTCAACTCTGTGAATGTAAAAAATGACCAGAAAGCCAAAGCAAATCTTAAACTCTTGGATGCTTAGCTCACCTTGGGAAAAGTTAGAACTATTTGTTGGAGATGGTGCAGAAGGCAGGCTGGCACATGACTGAGCTGAGGACTGGATGCCACAGCATCTTGGTGAAGGCTCCAAGATGAGGAGCCCTGAGCTCTGCAGTGTGTGATGGCAGGGTAGCGTATTGCCTCCTGGAGAAGCAGAAGCTCTCTGCTTTATTTTCACATACACTGTCACACTTAGCCTCTAATTTAAGAAAGAAAATTACAGTCCAGTATACAATGCATAATAAGTCTCTGGCCTTAAGCCTGGTGTGGTATTTATGTACCGTTGTATTTGCATGCCACAGTATTTCCGTATTCTTTGTGGGATGAAATATGAAAAAATTGCCAGCTACTGGAGGGCAGCTGTGTCCAGGGGTGGAAACAGATGGGTAGAGGGTTCCTCTTGTATCTGGGGAGCAATGCAGGAAGGGGTAGCACCTGGTTGCCATTGCAAGGCTGAGGTTCCTATTAGTGGCTGGGGATCACCCTTCCAGGGAACAGGTGGCATGTGGGGACACATGTGATGCCTCTGTAGATGTTGGTTCTGCATCACTGTATCAGAGCTGTCTCTGTGCAGGAAGAATATGGAGTTTTCACACCACAGCATCGCAGCTGTTCTGGAGATAGCAAACATGGGACTTACCTAGCTTTTTGGCGAGTTTGGCATCCTTCTTGGAATCCACCATCCCAAAGCCAATGCTCCTGGGCTCCAGAACCTGAGCCGCCAGCTGTAGGGAGAACGAGAGTCCAGTATGAGCAGCAGGAATGCTGGAGAGCATTGTGCCCTGTCAGGATGGCACAGTAGGCACAAATGACCCATATTCTGCTCCCAGGCAGCATTGATGGGTGGCACACATCACATGTTGCCTCTTTGCTGAGATAAGGCTGTCTGGAGGTCATAAGGGTTGGATTTCTTCCCACTGTGTCACGGCGCTGGGTTTGCTGGTGATACCACGTGCTGCCAACTGCGCTTTGACACTTGGGCATCAGGAGAGAGTTCTCAGCCACATCGGTGACACCGAAGTAGTGGGAACAGCTGGGAGAAAGACTTGCACCTGCTGGCAGAGCAAAAGCTCTCTCTTTCCCCTTCCTCCTTCCTCCCGTGACACATAGGTACTGCAGATGTTTCAATTCTGGGAGTGCTTGGTGCCAGGCAGCAGTGGTTGGAAAATGGAGGGTGGCAAAAGTGTCATTGCTTACATACAACGGAGTAGCAAAAACTCCCTGGTCTTGTGAAAACAGCAGTGCTACACCACCAGGTGTTTCTGGCCACCACTGTGTCTTCTTTCTGTCCTGGGCTCTCCCTGTATCAATCCTTTATTGCTCGTCTTGTAGTCCCTCTGGAAGGAAACCCAAATCCAGTGGTGTTTAATGCCCCAGTTCATATTGAGCTGTGGTTGAGTCAGAGGGTAACAGCGCAGCAATAAGACAACATGGTCAAGCTAATACACAAATCAATCTCTTCTGCTGTGAAATGCCTCAAGTCCCATCTCCTGTTCTGGCTTCAGCCAGCTCCCCTGCTCTTGGTCCTCTCTTCTCTGTTTCCTGAGGAAACAGGGCTAATCCCAGCCACGCTCGTGTTTGTCACCTTGCAGCTTTGGAAACTGCTGCCCCATCCCCACCATTTTTGATGAAGGGGCCTCTTGATGATATCAAGTTCCTGCCTGATTTGTGAAAATAGATATCTGCGGAAAGGAGAGACGCGCTGCAAGTGCCCTGCGGTGGGGACCCTGTGAATTCCACTCGGGCGCCATGGACATGTGGCGGTCCTGGGAAGCAGGCGGATGGCGTCCTCATCCACAGGCACCCTCCGGAGTGGTAACACCACCTCGAGACCCCTGAGCAGCTGTAACACCCTCTCCTCCTCCCTCTTCCCCTGCTCCACAGATGCCTCTGATGCCAACAGCCTCCTTGCTGTCCCCAGTGTCCCCTGCCACAGGGAGCATGCCCCACCTCAGCTGCTGCCCCATTCCCATTCACAAAACCCAAATGGATTTGGGGATAGGGAATAAGAGTCGGAGGCCTCTGGGATGTCCCTATTAGGGCACGATCACCTCTGCTCACTGGAGGGAGCAGCAGGAAGGCTGCAGCCAGAGAGATGGCGGGCTGATTTATGGCAGTGCCCTCCTCCAGGGCCCATTTCAGCACCCCCTCAGCCTCAAAGCCGGTTTGAATGTCACCCAGCGCCACTGTGTCCGTGGCCATGCGTCCCCTCGGCTCCCTGCTATAAATAGCCCCCACCTGCAGTTGGCCAGGAATTGCAGGGATTGTGGAGGAAAAGTCTCAAAATCCTGGGGGAAAATGGTGTGCACCCTGAAGGTCTGGGCTCAGGGACTCAGGCTAAGGGCGGTGACATTCATTTGAAGGACATGGCTATCTTCTCCCTGCCACCAAATGCATGTCCCGAAGCCCCCCCCAGAAAGACATTCTCCACCATCACAGCATCTCATCTTCTTTTTCCAAAAGACGGCCCCTACAGCAGTGCATACCCAGATATCCCCTTCACAATTTCATCACGGAACAGGAACACCCAATTACTGCTACCTTAACCCCCGCAACTACCTGGCCTGCTGTCTTTAGGAGGTGCTCCATGTTATAAACGAGGTGCATTGCTTCACCACTCCTCTCCCACACTCTACCAATAATCTGAAATAGAAGGGAGGCTGCAGATCAGGGTCCTTGCTTACAGAGGATACTGCCTGAGTAGGGTAGAGCAGAGATCTGACCAGCCTGGTGTCCCATCACCTGGGCCTTGTTAGAGCAGCTGATGTCAAATACAGCAGCAAGAGATGGGCACCTCTTGTGTGGATTTGCCTGTGCCTTTACTGGGATAAGGGATGGAGTCTGTAGGATCAGTAGCTTCAGGGGACATGTCAGCGACTCCCTGCACTGAAGCAGTTGTGTAGACCAGCAAGAGGTTCCTCAAAGCTTGAGGCTCTGGCTGTGATGAGACAGGAGGTAAAACAGAGAAAACCCAAGGGAAGAAGGCTGTCCAGTCAGGTAAATACACTTGATCTAGCTCCAAACTTACTGGCTGCTTACTTACATCTGTTAGTCGGGTGCCAGACACAGCCCAGGCAGTTTGAGCCCCATAGCTCTTGACTAGTGTGTGCAGATGGTTAGAGTTTCTTGGGGGTGTCTGAAGAAGCTCAGCAATGTGCCTTCATCATGTGAAGCTGTGACACCTGCTGCAGACAAGTGCTTGGGCACGAGCGGGAGTGAGAGATGTTTGTAAAAGTGGAGGCTTAGATCAGGAGTAGCATATGTGAACATGCAGTGTATGCAAGATAGCTCTTCAGGGGTGAGTTGGTGAGTGTGTGAGTAAGGGAGCTTGCTGGAAAAGAGTAGATGTGTCTAGAAAATTAGTGATGGGATGGAAGCTTCTTTGTGCAAGACTGCGGGAGTGTGCACTTCATTAGGGCTCAGGAGGCAAAAAACAGAATCATAGCATGGCTGAGGTTGGCAGGGTCCTCTGAGTCCATTGGCTCCAACCACTGCTCAGCAGAGACACCCAGAGCAGGGTGCCAGGCCCACATCCAGGTGACTTTTGGAGACCTCCAGGAGGGAGAATGCACAATCTCTCCTACAGGCATGTTTGGAGATGTCCCTCTGAAGAGGCTCGCCTCAAGAGAAGATGAATGTGTATAGATGAGAGTGTGTATAGATGGTGTGTGTACAAAGGAGAGTGTGCTTGTGTATGTGCGCACATGAGGGAACTGTGAGCTCTGCTGGCAGCCTTTCTCCTTTGTTGGAGCTTTCAGAATAATGAGATAAGGAGTGAGCAGTACAGCCCATGCCAATCCACAGAACTCTTCAGTCCTGCACTGGGGAAATCTTTCTGCAACATGAGACTCAGTACAGCTCTTTCCACTGTGGCATTGCTGGAGGGCAGGGGACATTTGCAGGCTGCCTGTGCCTATAGTCACATTTTCAAGTGCCAGCTCTGTGGGGCTGGACATTGCTCCTGCTTGCTGCTTCCCAGTGGGGCAGGTGGGTCTGAGCAGTGCCCAGGTGTGCACGCATTCCCATATGTACATTTGAACCCCATTAGGCAGCAAAATACAGAGGATGCCAGAGGCACGCAGCTTGGCTGGTTGCCCCCAGCTCATTACAGCATAAAGCATCTGTATATCCCCTTACAGTATTTTCTGATTCCATAATGCTAGTGGGATTTGAATGCAGATAACGTTTCTAATCTTGACAATCCTTTTGGCTCAGAACCTTGGGACAGAGGCAGCTGTAATGTAAGAACACAGCTCCTACTCCTCCTTCTCCCTTTAAATTCATAGTGCTTGAAGTCTTGTCCAGCCAGAGCCCCTGCCTTTGTGTCAGCCTCTATAGCAAGTAATTTAGCTTCAACAGCTGCACGGGGAGATGGGAGGAAGAAAGTGCCCCGGAAGAACTGGGCTTAGCTGGTCATGCAGTCCCTGAGGTACATGAGGAGGTTCAGGGCAGGCAGGGCTTAGAGCACAAGCAAAGACAGCAGGGGCTTGTAAGCTTGTATCTCATGCACATTTTGAAGCCTTTATCTCATAAGCATGAAGCCTCTGTAGTGCACTCTTTCTAGCCATGGAGTCATAAGTTGTGTCCTGTGCATCCTCAGGTACAGGAGCTGTGAGTTTCCTTCAGGTAACAGCCCCATTCTCCTTTGGGTAAGTGCGTGGCCCTGTGAGATCAATGGGAAGTGCCAGCCCCAAATGAAGCCTGAGGACCATTCTATAACTCTATGATCTACGAGTGAGAAAGCACCATCTCATCGGGGGCTGGAATGAGATGATCATTAAGGTCCCTTCCAACGTAAGCCATTCCATGATTCTGTGATTCTATGATTTTGGGTGGTGTCAGCAGGTGCTAGCAATCTGAATAAGGGAGATGGAAGGAAACAGCTCCCTGCTAGAGCATCTCAGCTTCCTACTACCATAACTGTCTGAACTGAAGTGTGGTGATGGGAAGCTTTCAGGAGATTTAATGAGACGCACAGGGTCCTTCTGAAATCCTAGGCTACAGGCAGCAGCAGCAGCATCACCCTCATAAAAGTGACAGGCTGTCTGATCACAAGCCTGCTTCAGACTGTTCTGAACCTGTGATTGCTCTGAACCTTGCATTTGGTGTCAGTTTTGCCATCAAATGGGGAACAAATGCAGCAGAGAGGGCTACAGATGGGGATGGATGAGACGGGTATCCCAGAACAGTCGGTCTTCCCTTATGGAGTGACATTATGGCTTTCTGGCCTGGATTTTCTTCTCACTTCACTGTCCAGATCCCCCCCGGCAGCAAGGCTGACATTCCTTGGCTGCCCAGGCTGGGAGGCAGGGTGCTGGCACACCTGGCTCTCTGATAGCCTTTGGGAGTGCATCTCCTATGCACAGGGAGATTGCTGTTTCCCCAGCAGGCAGAGCAAAACTGAAGCAATTCAAGGAGAAGAACAATGGGAGACTATAAGGGAAGTAATCTTTCTTTCCACTTTTCCGCTGTTCCGCTCTTTAAAGCTGCAGAGCGTGCTGATGGTCAGAACACGTTGATGTCAAGATGATGATGACTTAATATCTTAAAACTTTACTTTTATTTTCAGAAACAACAGGAGGAGATGGCAAGAAACTAGGGCTTTGAAACCTTCTGCAGGACTCACACCTTCACACTGTGGTTGGCTTCTCCATTGTTTGAACAGTCTGTAGCAGAGCAGAGGGGCATCACTCTCCTTAATGTTGTGCTGTGCCATGTAGCATCCCCTCACAATACCCAGCAGAAAAGTTTTGGATCTCTGTGTATCTCAGGCTGCTGAATGACAGCTCCTGAAGCATTGTGGTGGCCATAGAGAAGGGGCAGGAGCCTGCTGAGCAGCTGCTGCAGCAGGGCCTGGCAGCAGGGCCAGGAGAGAGTAAGCATGGCCCATCTTGCTGCCCTTTTCCACCACTGGAGCTGCCCTCTTGGGGGGTTGCTGCTCTCCTGGTGAAAAGGCAAGTCCCCAAATACAGAACACCCAAAGGTCACTCCTGCTGAGGGAGGTCCGTTCACAGGTAGTGCTCCAAGAACGGTGCTGCAGTCCTTTAAGAGCTACCCATCTGCTCAGACCTGCCAGGCATATGATGTACTCTTTGGCCACCTACCTAAAGGTTTCACATTGCTAGGGCTGTATTTTTATCCACACCCGGGCATCCCTAATTTTAGCCAGCTGTAAGCCAAAGCCCCCGAGATAGCTGGGGATGATGCCGGTGGCAGTGAGCACCCGTGGGGCAGGGGCCACTTGCTGCTGCTGTCGGCTGGTGCCTACTGGCACTGCTTCACAGGTGTTTTGCCGACTCAGCCAAGCAGCTTGCACGCTGGGGAGAAGTCTGCGGCTGCGAGTGTGCATGTGCTGACCTCAGCTCTGCAGGTGGATTGATGCCTGGGGCTGCTCTGTGGAACCCCCTTCTGCTGAATCCCCTTCTGCTGAAACAGAGACAGGAAGGGGAATTGCAAAAGTGAGACTACGACTGGCTTCGCTTGGAAGTGAAGGCTGGATGCCACAGCAAAGCCTATGTGAAGCAGCAGCCAGCTGCTTTCAAGTGGGTGCTGGAGGAAGGAAGCAAGCTCAGTGCACAGCCCCTTCTCCTCCTCAGGACCTTGTGGTGTTTCCATGCCTCCAGCTCCGAGGAAATTTCTCAGTTTTCTGATGCAGTGGGCCTGAGCCAATGCCTCTGAAACCCTGGGGTGCTGCTGGAGGGAACTGAGTGCTCCTGCCCTGAATCCACACCACTATGGGTCCCTGGGGGGGCAATAGGTTCCTTGGGGTGAGGGAGGACTCAGCCAAGGAGCAGTGAGCAACCAGCCCCGAGGGAAATGCTCAGAACAAGTGTCTCCTTACGCAGGCTTTGAGGTGTCAGAGCTCTGCTCAGTCTGTCGGCTGCCAGGGCAGGAGCGAGTTCCCAGAAAGAGGAGGTATCATGTCGTGCAGCTGGCCTGCACCGGAGCTGCGCCAGAGAGTGTGCAGGAATGAGCCCCATCAGCAGTGCCCAGGGGCCAGCACAGCGGGGAACCGTGCACGGGTCTGCTGCTTGTTCTATTTCCTCAGGCAAGGTTTTCTCTCTATAAGTAGGTAAATCCCAGTGTGCGGAAGATTAAATAAAATGAGATAATTTGGACATTGCTAAGTCACTTCTTTCCTGGGCCACCCATTCCTTGCTTGGGTGCCTGATGTTTAGGGACAGAGGCCTCAAAAGGACATCTTTGGTCATCAGAACTTGGACCAGGTCGCTCAATCTCTGTCATTGTCCTTTAAACTCACCGGGTTGTTCTCCCCTTGACTACTTCCTTTGGTGATTAGGAGCTCCCTAGTTTCCAAACTTGGTTTATTCATAGCCCGTTTGTCCTCAGGCTTTGTGCTTAAATAGTTCCCCTCCCTCCTGGGGCTTTAAAGAGAATTACTGTATCTCCTTTCCCTTCTCCCCACGGGTGAAGCTGAGGCTTAAATGCAGGGTAGTAGCAGGCTTTGATCAGCTCGATTTAAATGAAGGGCACCGCAGACGCAGCTCTGGAGCGAGGGCAGCTGGAGTTAACGCAGCGTGGCACCCGCTCTGCCTCGTAGGATGCTATCTGCCCTCAGCAGGCTTCTGGGCAATGTCAAGGTCTGGGGCAGAGAACAACAAATGGTGACAATAAACATCACACACTGGAGCTGGACTCGGTCCCTTATGGGTCCCTTCCAACTTGGGATATTCTGTGTCCACCGTGTAGGTGAATGATTGCTCAGGCCAGCCCTTCTGATGCACACTTACAACCCACTACGATAGGGCAATGGCATCTTATTAGACAGGAGTGTGATCCTGCCTCTTGGATATCAGGAATGCATCAGAAACCCCCACTGGCATGTTTCTGGAGAGCCTGATTGATGTGGCAGTATGACTGAGGCTTGAAGGATGGGATGTTCACAACCTGTCCTCATCTCTTGGGCATTTCAGAACAAAGGTGTGGCATGGAAGGAGTCTCTGACTGGCTTAAGCTCTTGCATGGCACCTACAGAGGCTGTCTGCTCTCCAGCTGAACAGAGAGAACTCCTCACCCCTGGGGTTGAGATAGCCTGCAAAGCCCAAGCAGACTTGGCATTGAGTTGTGTCAGAAGCTGAGCCCAATCTCACAGGAGTCTGCTATGTCTCCAAGTGACATTTGCAAAATTTTGCTATTCTTTGGATGAAGCTGGCTGACACTGGGATGACAGCTATCTCCTACTCTGAGAACTGCCATCAACACACTTCTCTCCCTCTGACCACATGTGACTGGACGTGAAGAATGCCTTTCCAAGAGAGAGGTGGCGGTGGAAATGGGGTCTTATGCTAGAAGCTGCTCAGACAGCCAGACCAACCTCATTGATGAGATGGATGGAGAGACTTCAGGAAAGGAAGCTAGGTGATAAGAATTAAAGTAGTCTTGGAAATTGTTTCTGCCACTGTTATACAGAAAGACCAAATTATCCGCTTGTCCCTGGGTGTCAGTGTGCCCATCTACAGACTGGGGAGCTTTCTGTAGCTTCTTTTGTGACTGGCAAGTCAGGGAGTGAAACCTTCCTAGTGCTGCTGCCGAAATCAGTGCTGTGTCTGAGCTGAAAATGGACTAAGACATACTTACGTAGTCTCAGAGGCCAAAGGAAGCAGTGTACATCTTTTCCTTTCTCTTCCTCCCTTCCTTACTTTTTGCATTAACTTATCTGCAGTGAAAGCCACTGCCTTAGTAGCTGTGGCAACCAAAGCCCCTATTTTATTACTTGTATTATGAAGTACTCATGCTGTAAGCTTCTTCAGGTACCTCTCCATCCAGGTGTGCCCCATCTCTCACCCTGAGGACTTGCTCTGTAGGGAGATAGGGACCAGACAGTTTCTGTGGCACTCAATGTGTAGCATGTCTACCCAGCCAAGGAAGTCATACTGAGGTAGTGTCTCATGAACACACCCATTTTCAAAGAAGAAGGCCGAAAACTGAACCTATGAAACAAACTGACATGAGTGCTTCAAGAAAGCACTTGGTTTTATATTCTCCTGTACTCTCTTTGGACATGGGGATAAAATAGAATCTCAGCTCCTGCTTCCTATGAATTTCTGTACAGACCTGAACTTGTAAACATTTTTCTGTGTTGGATCAGAAGAAGAGAAGGCCTTTTTGCTGCATATGACGTGTCTCTGAGCTCTCACAGGGGCTATCAGCTCTAAAAAGATATGAAGACCAGATGGGTAGAACTGCCCCAAAACCAGATAAATCTTCATTGGTTTTTCCATTCTCAGCTAACAGCCTGTGAGTGGAGCTGTACAAGTGTCAACACTTGAAAGTAAATCCTTGCTTTTGAGTGAATTAAACCTTATCCCCACTTCAACTCTGATTCTGTTGAATTCAGAAACTGTATCTCCCTCTCACAACACAAGTAGTACTGATTGTACTTGGACACTGGGAGGGAGATGCAATGTCTGCATGGCAGGCAGCCTGCTCTGCACTGAGACAGCCTCTGCTGGTGGAGAGAGCTTCTCATGCGCGAAATAAAAATCCCCTACCCTGCTGCTCTTTATTCTTGTAACATGATCCCTAGAGACAGAGGCTGGCCCACTGGAAAGCAAAGCTCTTCCAATATTTGGGAAGGGTTTGCAGATGAGAGGGAGAAGGGAGAAGTCTGAGAAGAGGTGGTATGAGACTGGAGAAAATAGGCGAGTTACAGAGAACAAGAGTAGCAGAACAGATATTTTAAGCTTCCCTGCTTTGTTCCCGTCCTCTTTTGCCCTTTTTCCATTAAAGCTGAGAGATTTTGGGACAAGTAGCTTTTTGTCTTATTTGGCACTTAAATCTCCACTGTGAAGCTTCATGTCTGGCTGAGTGATCTCCTTCTCCGTGCTCACCTCACAGGGCACGCAGGGCTCTTGGAAAAATTGCCACAGGGTAGGAACTGCTACCACTGTCCTCAGGACTGCCTGGTCCAGCCCATGGCATCATCCAGAGTGGAGGATTTTCCTCATTCAACCTACAGGAGCTGTTCAGCAGGAGTTGGGGTGAGTGGAGGGGAGGGAGAAAGGGAAGCAAAGGAGCATAAGAGCCCCTTAGTCTGAGCTGTGAAGCAGCCATGCTCATCGACTCAGACTCATAGAATTTTCTTGGTTGGAAAAGACACCACATAGTAGGTGGTAGGGGATGCCAGGTCAGCTGATGGTCTTCATTGCCTTTCCAATTTGGAAGGGCATGCCGAGCTGCGTGGGAATCCAGTGACAGATCCCTATAGGACTGGGTGGAGGGAGCTGAAGATCCCGTAATATCAGCGTTACCATAGCATCCCTTTTCTGATGATACCTGGCAAGCATCCTGAGATTTTGCTGGTCGGTTCCACACACTGAGCATTTGTAATGGGAAGGAGAATTTTCCTGGCATGTCACTTTCTTCTCACCCTGCTGTTTGTGGTTTCAATTGGATCAAGACCTTAACTATATGCTTAACTTCACTTGTGCTGTCAGGTTTTCAGCACATTTCCCTAAGGAAGTGAGACCCTTGTGATTCTCTTCTCTCTGCCCTCCTGGTTTGTCTGTCAGCTGCCTCCACAAATAATGTTTCAAGCTCTTGGCCCTTTTCAGTCAGATTTTCCAAGGAGATCTCAAACAATTAAGGCGTTGCAAGCTTCAAAAAGAGCAGAGACTTGGAAGGGAAGAGACTGAAATGCTCTGAAAGAAGGAAGTGCTGCCACATGAGCTCAAACCCTGTCAGCTACCAGTGGAACCAGTCTGAGCTTGTTGATGACCATGACCCATGTGTTTGGTTGAGACCATGCTCATGGCCAAGGGACAATTTGCTCCTGGATTGGAGGAGTGTAGTCTAGGCCCATTCTGCTCTCCTTGGATGTTTTGTAGCCATGTCTTTTTTCACCTGCTGAGACCTAAACCAGTGGCTGGGTCTGGGGTGAAGAAGGGACTAGCAGGTGCTACTGGGACTTTTGCTTGCTTTGACAATATGCCATACTATCTACTACCTGGTCACATCTGGGATTTTGTCCTAGCAAATTTGGAGGGATCCTGTTACCGGATCTCTCCAGTTTTTTTCCTTGTTCTAAGATATTTATTCAAACCTTTGGACTTTGGAACTATACATTTCTTCTAAGGTGTGTGTGAGAAACAGAAAGGGTGGACACTTTGGAGGTTTTCAGGACTTAACATCCATGAAGCTTATTTCCTCCTATGTACACACATACCTGTGTTCATCAGGCAATAAGAAGTAGCAACCCTTAGATAGTCAGCTCAGATCTTTGCTTAGCTCCACACCTGCCTGAAGGTCTTGCATGAAGGGTTCCCATTATTCTTTATGATGGAGACCAGTGCATTTTTATAGAAGGAAGGCTAAAGATGTGGTGTTTTTCAGACTGTGGAAGCAGCACACCTTGTTGTGAGTCAGCAGGCAAATCCTCAATAAAGTAAGGTGAAAAAAATATGAGATGCTCCAGAAAGTAAATCCTTAATACAGTAAGTAAGCACGAGATGCTCCATAAAGGCATCCTCCCACAGGCAGGGCAGATTGGGAGTGATCCTTGCCACATGACATTTATGGCATGAGGTGAGGGAGGTGAAGCTTCGAGTGCTGTCACCAGAGAGAGCAGGTTAAAACCTAGCTCGCTGCAATGGTTAAGTTAGTAACAGAAATTAGGAGCACCAGCACCTTGCTGGGCCATGTTCTATGCAGCATTTTCTCTGTTGCCTTCTCAGATCCAATCCCAGTGTTGGGTGTCCGTGACAAAGGTCTACAGCTCTATGCTGTGTGGGGACTGTAAGATTGCTGCTGCCGTTCCCAATCCAGGGGACAACGGGGAACTTCAACACATGCACTGAATCAGCACTGCAAGTGCTGGAGAGGTTTTGAGGTCAAAGCCACAAGTGCAGGGTGTTCTGTAGAATGGTCAGCTTGTAGCTGAGCATTAGTGGACCAGAGCACTACAATTACATAAAGTCTGCTGCAGATCTAATCCTCAATCTCTTGCCCAAGGTCACATCAGAGTTCCACGGCAGAGAGGCAATTGGAAACCAAATCAGCAGAGTCCTAAGCTAATGTATTCACCTCTGAAGCAAATGCTGCAAAACAAAAGCTTGAACACACACTGCATTGTAGCCATTGCACCCTCGGTATGGTTGATGGCTAACATGGGGATAGGTGTCGTGTGAAGTACAACCAACAGTGTACAGTGGGTACCTGCTTCTGCCAGGTTTCTATAAATACACACTTAGTAAATCCTTGCCATCTATCTAGCATGAAATAGCTATCCTATTAAACAACAATGCAATTATACTACCAGCCATAAACTTTTCAGCTGGAGTTCCAGGGTTATTTTTTTCTTTGCCAAGTGTTATTTGATCACTCACCTGGAACAAGTAACTGTTTCCTGGCAGGTGAATAAAATCTTGTCAGGTTTGAATCTTTCTTGCCTGCCTTGCTGAGGAGGTCAGTAGAGCTTGAACTTGGCACTGGACTCTTGCAGGTCCTAGCCCTCACTCAGCGAGAACATCTTCTAAATCACATTTGCTGTACTTAAAGGGGTGCAATGCATTTTTTCTTTGAAAAATAGTGATTATGTATTTCTTCTGCAGTTCTCGCTCTCTATCCAAATGCGTCTTTTAGTTAAGAAGGAATATTTCTAAGCCCCTGGGAGGAAGTGAACAACTAACCATCAAGGTTTAAGAGTCCCTAGATTACAGCCACACTACAAGAAAGAACGCTATGTATCTACTTTGTAATTTTTAGCGTGATTTATTTTACTGAATATTAATTAATCATTCTTTCACCAAAGAATTAACAATGCTTATTTCCAGCACAGAAATGATTGGCTGTATTAACAAGCAGCTACAGACTTATTCCAAGCAGGCAACCAAGTGTCAGAAAAACAAAAAGGGATTTAATGCTGCACCAATAGGGAGCTTTTGAGATATGGAGCTGGGACACCCATTTGCAGCACAGTTCACTGGGACTTCTTGGCTGTTTGCTCCTAGTGGAATAGGAAACAAGGAGTCTTGAATCCAAGGAGGTTATACTAGAAGGAGAAGGGACCTAACAATTTCAGGCTGTGCACTCAGACCTGTGCTGAGATTTGAAAAAGCTCAGCTAAGCTGAGTTTATGCTGCTGGGGTTTGCAAGGTTGCTTGCTTTTCCCTGTTTTCTGATGCACCATTTCCCAGCAAACAGCTCAGGAGACAACAATAACGTGTTACCCTGTGCTTCACAGAGCTCAGGGTCTAAATCATACCCAGGCATACAACCTCAAACTTTTGTCCATCCCCACCAGGCCCCTGACTGTCCCATGACCCATCTCCACACCTCCAGACGCGCAGTGGCATTGACCCGGCAGTGGGACACGCAGCGGTGCTTACCTCCAGGACCATCTCCGTCATCTGGAACTGCTTCTGGGACACCCTGTCGGAGCTCACGGGCTCGTGGAAGAGCAGACAGAGCATGTCATACTTCTTCAGGGCCTGCTTGTAGTTCTTCTCGTTCAGGTCGATCACTCGGTCTTTCCCATCATATGTGGGGAAATTCAGTCCTTCTTCTGCCTTGCAGCAGAAAAGCAGGCAAAAGCCTGCCAGGATCCAGCAAGCTGCCTTCATTGGGGAACCCTTGGAGTTCGGTGCAGTGCAGGCAAAGGTCTCTCTCCTTCTCAGTTTGGGAAGAGAAGGAGGCCAAGGGCTCCAGTGAATGTGTGCACCGAATTTCTCTTTCTGCTGCCTTCCTAGTGTCCAGTCCAAGCTCTGCAAGGCTGGTGGCAAGCAACAAACTTTGCTGTCCTGAGCTCACAACAAAGAGACAGACAGGAGAAGCTGTCAGGCCAAGCCCTGGATACCTTACATAGCTGTGTCCAGCTCCCGTGTCATTAGGAACTCCATTTTTAGGAAGCAGTTGTTTCAGGCTAAAAATAAACCCTGCAATGAATAAAAAGGACAGATATGACAGCATTGAGGGACTTGCTGGCACTCTGCATCATCTGAGAGCGAGGGAGCGAGTGAGAGGGAGTGCAGGAGGGAGCTCAGGAGGGAGTGGAGGTTGGCAGTGCTGGGAGGACGCAGGCAGATTTGGGGAAGGGGCGGACTTCATTTATGTGGAGAGCCAAGGCACACTGTCCTACTAGGGCTTAGCAAAAATAGAAGACATTGGCTGCATTTTGTAGCAAGGGTATCTCTGTAACCACTTGGGCATCGCAGTGATTAGGCAGTGGATAACAGAGCTCGGATAAAATCGTTTCAGACTTATCACTACCACTAGAGGAAAAGTCACATTTCCTCAGCAGTAAAGGAGGTGAGCACTCCTGGGACTCCCTCATGCTGCCTGGGGCACGGACTTGATTTGCTTGATGGAATTCAAGCTCTTTTCTGAAGCACTCTCTTTGCTCGAAGAGTGCCAAGGAGATCTACTAGCCCCAGGACCTCCTGCTCACAACCATAATCCCACAGTAGAGAGGAGCTTGTCTTGTAGCCTCTCACGCACACAGCAGTTGCCAAGTCCCAGAGGTTGTTGGTTACCGATTAAAGGCTTGTCACACTGAAGAATGAAGAGCAAGATCTGGACTGGTGCCTTGGAGCAGGAGACATGGACCTCCTTGAGACGATGGGTAGATGCCACCATCGCTGCTGGCCTCCCAGCCTCTGGGACCTGCCTGTTGTCCCTTGAAGGTCTTTTCACAGAGCTTTGCTGTGTCTTCTAACAAGTGAAATAGAGAACGATGACTGCTTCCCTGTTCCTGGTGCAGCAGCACATTCTTTCACCTCCTGCCCTCCTCTGACTGTGTGTCACCACTGCCCCATGACTGGCAGCAACAGGGACATGGAGGCAGGCCAGCTGGCTGCTGGCCAGCCCTGCCACCAGGATGATGCTGATCTGCTGGGGAAGATATTTGGAGGAGCTGGCAAAGAGGAGTGTGACAGTAGGCATGGGTCTCTCCTATGCCAAAATGATGTGCAGACAAACAGCTTCATCGGGCCTACTTCTTGCACATTGCTTCATTATACCCTTACTCCATTCACATTTGTGAGGAGATGATGTCCCTGATCCTATTTAATTTTATGACTGGGGTATTTTGATGTTTGCTTGGAGCAAACAGTGCTACTTAGCAATTATACCTCACTTCTGGGTGATGTAGGGGCATGTATCCCCCATAGATGTCACTTACAACATAGCCCACGACACATGAGCTGCTACTCTGTGGGCAACAGTTTTGAAGCCTGCCCTATTTCCAAAACCTCCTATTTTCTGGTCTTGTATTTTCAAGAGTTTGTTTGTTTGCAACTCGATGTCCTTATGATGGAAGCTGAGAAATCCAATAGGAGCCAGAGCAAGACAGCCTCTGAAATTCACTCCCCGCTGTGAGGGCTGTCATTTTCAGAGGGAGCTGTGAAAAACCTGGAGAAATCTGACTGCTGTTAGCAGGAGCTGCAAGACTCCTGTCACAGTGGGTGACAACAGCTAGGTTTTTGCTAAATGCTTGCTCTGTAAAGCACAGAACTGAGCTTGTGTGATGATCAGGCCCACGCTAGGTTGGTTGATTGCCTTTGAAGGACTCTGTGCATTTGGGATGCAGGAATAGGCCGCCCTTCCCATCAGAGCACGTTTTAAAGCAAGCACACATCAGACAGTGTTCACAGATACTTCAAAATCAGCTTCCCAGGCTTCTGCCCTCCTTTTGTTTTTGTAGATCTACAGCGATCGCTCCACTTTCGTATCACTCAAGTTATTTTTGACATGCTTTCTTTCTAATCTGAATAACTTCTTCATTTGCCTAAAAATAGACACAATCCAATTTTCATTTTCTCCTCTTTTTGCTATTGAAAAATGAACAAATGTGTCTTTTTTGTTGTTTTTTTTTTAGTAACAAAACAATATTGCCTTTCTCACCCTAGCCCCATCTATTCTGTCTGTGGCACGAGTAGCAGAAGCCTGTGACTTATGCTTCACCTCTGCCTTGGGGCCAATTGTTCCAGCTGAACAACATAGGATATCCTGCTCAATGGGAGTCTCTCTGCTCAGAAACTCAGTGGGACTATTAATGCTAAACCCAGCAGGCATCTGCTGTGGTATTTCAGTGGTGGCTGCATCCCTCTGAAACTTAAGATACCTTGTTCACTATATCAGAAGTGGTTTAAATGACTATATGCTTCCCAAGGGGCAGAATTTGTGTGTGTGATTTAGAAAGGGATAAACCTGTGAAGACGGGATAAATTTTAAACAACTGTCTCAGACACCTTCTTAATTCCAGTGAGTGGAACTCTAATCAAAGCAGACGTCCTCATTGTAAACCTGCCAATACAGATCTGAAAATCCAGATTCACTTGTTGGGGCTGTTCAGAGCAGAAGTAAAGTGCCTGAGATTGATACAGAGCTGTTTTGTCCAGCAGGAGGATGCCAGTAGCAGAGCTGTAAATGGAACCTGTCTAGCTGTTACTGGTGAAGTGCCCCTTTGCATGTGTCCCTAAAGAAACCAGATCCTAAGAAAACAGGGAGGC
>JANHGO010008062.1:3013-47278 GCA_024606505.1 Aquila spilogaster | reverse complement strand
AATGTCTGTATTCAACCCCAGCTTCTTTAACCGCTTGATGCTGTGCTGCTCCTCTCACAGGCCTCAGTCCCACCAATGTTACTGCGTCAGAGCTGATCTGTCCCATCAGGTTTCCCCTAAAAGCTGGGATGGCAACAGGGAGGGACAATGCCATGAGTCAACAGCCAGGCCCTCCTCTCTGCAGGAACGTCACCAGGACTGCCTGCCACCACCAAAGCCTGGTGGCGGGGGGAGGACAACAGAGCAGAGCTGCTAACATAGCTATAGCTGCCAGCTCCTCTTCCAGCTGCAGAAGTAGTGCAAAAGGAGCACCATGCATCTTCTGGGGTACCACCAGTAGCAGATGACCACCGATGAGATGCACAGTAAGGACACTATCAGCAGCACAGCAAGACATGCAGAAGCCAGAATTGGCCACAAGGGAGAAAACTCAACAGGGCCGTAAAGTAGGAGCCCCAATAACAGATACATAACAGCAAAAAGAGATGTGGGACCACCAAGCCTGCAGACCGTGACACCTCTAGTGCAGGGAAGAGCAGCAGCTGCCACCAAAAGCCCAGGGCTAGCTTTTTCAAAGAGACGGTGAACATGCCAACCCATCACCAAGGCAGAGGTGCAAGTAAGACCCACTGTGCCCACAGAACCACCGTGCAAAGCCCAGCTCTGCCCTCCTGCCTGGGCTTTGGGTCATCACAAGGTCCTCAGCACCCCAGGAGACCATCTTCCACCATCACCACTGCTCCTGAGAGAGGACTTTTTGTGCCCACACAGCTCCCTGGATGGAGAACCCTCCCTGTAGAGACAGTACAGGGAGGGACCAGATGACCCATCCTGACACAGCAGTTCAGTAAACACCATGCTCCATGCTGGGGCGTGGTGCAGACAAATGGCAGACAGCCACTGATACCCTGGTGCCGTGTCACTCAGGTCGGACATTTGTGGCTCCCCAGCCCTCCCCGTGTGTCCTCGGTGGTATCTGAATTTCTACCATGTCCAACTCCATGCTTCCCTGGTGTGTTCCCCACTGGGCTTGCTATTTTTAAAAAAATGCATCTACAAGCATTTTGTGCTCATCCAAGTTTTCCTCCACGTTCTAGGCTCAAGTTTTCCTGCTGGCCCCAGGAGATGGACCTATTTCAGCCCTGGTCAGTACGTACCACCGCTACCTCCTCTGAAGCATGTGTGCAGAGTCCAAGCCTTCGCTGGGCACTCCTCCTCCTTCAAGGGCACAGCTTTCCAAGAAAAAACTTAAACAAAAGTCTGTAGTAACACTGACTTTGCCCCACCCCCCCAAAAAAAAAAAAAAAAAAAAAAATCAGCATTTCCACTAAACAGTAAAACAGTATGGTACAGACGAGGATGAAGGAAAGAGGAAGGAATGGTTTGTTTTCATTCACTCAGGAGTTGCGCAACAGACCGATGTCTTCTGCATAGTTGCAAAAACCCCACGTGCACAGCAATGTCTCCATGCTGCTGAGCTCACACTAGACTTATCTTTGTCAGCAAATAAACTAAACAGTCGCCAAACAATTTAATGGGGAGAATGTTCTGCAGCCCTCCCTTATCCTTGAGGACAGAGTGAAACCATCCTGCTGACATGAGCCCCATCTCCCTCCCGCAGGGATGCCAGGAGAGCACGGCACTTGGTACGCATTTCACATGCTACTTACCTCCACAGGGTCACGCTGCCGTGAGGCATCGGGGAGGTCCCCTGGGCCCGGACCAGCGATGCAGTTGTCATGGGCCAGCTCTTCCTAGTCCAAATCTGACTATCCTCAGTGCTGCTGGGCAGGAGTATTCCTCTGCCAGAGGAAAAGCTGATGACCTCTCTGCATGATGGGGGAGCATGGGGCAGCTCGGAGAGATGCTGGGAGGGCACAGCATTTCCCATGCTCCTTGCAGAGTGGGACTGCTGTGCTGTCTCCTTGCAGACTGTCCCACCGTCCCCTCCTCTCTTACAGAGGTTTCTCAGGTTCTGTTCACAGCATAGGGGACTGCACCGAGCTCTCAGCCTGCTGTGAGCAGACGTACAAGATGGTCCAGGACCTGACACACAGAAGGTGCTGCTGCATCCTTACTGCTCTGGTCCCGATTGTCCTGGAGCAGCCCTGGACACAGCAGAAGGGACAGGTTACCCAATGCTGTGCTGGAAGCCTGGGGGATATTAAGGAAGCAAAGCCAGGTCATCCCTGGGAACTCCCACACCTCTGCTGGGGGCAAACAGAGGGTAAAGTAAGACAAGCTGTGGGAGCATAGAAATTAGGTGCCTTCAGCCTGCAAGCCCTCTTGTCCCCACGTCACCCTCCTGCTGGCTGTTATCTCAGATGCTGCCACACAGGTGGTGCTTTGTTTGGCCAGGGCACATGGCACCATCCTCAGGGCGCGGCAGAACTGCCCCATGGGTTGCTGGAGGTGTGCCAGCTGCTCCAACCTCTCTCCGGGACCTGCCCAAGTTTCAGACTGGCGAGCAAGCTGTTTTGGTTTTGGAGGCCGTTACCATAAAGGTTACAGCTCCCATCCCTTTATTTTCTTTAGGCTGACCTCCAAGCATCACTAGCGCTTCCTTTACTGACCACATTCACCACCTGCCTTTGTTTAAACAAGCGAGGCAAGGAGGCTTTGCAGGGCTGGAGCCTGCGGGGCTGGCACATACCACCCAAAGGGACAGCTGCTTGGCAGGAACTGCAAAGGGGAAGCAAACTTGGAAGACGTCAAGCAAGTTCACATGCCTTTGGTGGCACTAAACCCTCTGCAGCAGGACCAGGATGCAGCTCAGCAGAGCAAAAGTGCCCGGCGTGGCCCCAGGGAAGCACAAGGTACATGAGGACTTGGGCATCGCCCGCTCCTGCCTGCTGCCCTCCCCAAAGTGCAGCCAAAGGGCTTCGAAAATTTTGGATCTCTTTGGGGTGGGGGAGGAACCAAGGGCCCACACAAGCAAAAAGCACTTACAACTCATTCGACAGCTTTGCATGGCTCAATTACAAAATAATTTACCCTAAAGATCCCTGATGAAACAAATCCCAGGGCAGGTGGGATGCCCACAGCCACATCAGAGGATTCTCAGGGCCAGGGAGAAGAGGCATTGCTTTGCACCACCTCCCATCAGCCCAGCAGGATTCACACACAGGGGCCGTGCATGCCAGCTCCTCGCTGTGCCCCTTGCTGGGTAATGTGCTTTCATGGTGGGGTGGGAGAAAGGGGAACCCTGTCCAGCCTTTTTCCCCTCCTCGTTCACCTTTAGGGACCACTAGGAACATCAGCTGCCCACAGCCCCAGGCACAGCTGGGGAACAAGGGCTTTGCTCTACAAGGCACAGTGATAGTGAGGTGCTGCAGGGCATCCTTCTCCCATGTGCTCAGCTTGGCCGTCACTGCTGGTAGCAGCACAGCAAGCCTGAAGCATCCTAGGGGTGGATTTCCCAAAGGAGAAACTCATAAAGTAGCTCCAAGCCTGTCCTGACAGCAGAAATCCTCTGAGGGGAGAGCCCCAAGACAAGCCACCCCCCTCCCAGGACATGCAGCCCCCAAGGATAAGCATCATCTTCTGCAGGCAAGGAGACACACAGATGCTTCTCCTGCGGCTTTTGAGTTGCACCTTGCAGCTCCTGGAAAGGCTGTGGGGTTTTGCAAGAACAGATGGACACACCAGCTGAACAAAGGGGGTGACCTGAGGAAGTGTCTTGTATGGAGAAAGAATGAAAACTTGAGATTGGGAAATTAAAATGTTCAAGACCAAAAAAAAAAAAAAAAAAAAGTCCAAGCAATTAATCAACACTTAAAACCACTTCCTTCACCAAATGGTATCAAAAGATTACAGTATTTTTGCAGTTGAACACTGAGCAGCAACAATTTCCTGATTTCCTGTCCTAGCGCTGTCCAAGCAACCAGAGTGATGCTGAAGGATTTACGTGTTACCGGTATCTACCCCATGCATGACTGAAAACACTTTTCCTCCAACATGGAAAAAAAAACCCCAAACCCGAATTAAAGCCTTTTTATGCCAGGGTAAAATTAAGATGCCTCCCCTATTAGAGCCCATTTGCTTTCCAGTTTTTGGCTCTTCAAGGCTAGGAACTTGTAGTACCTTGATGAGATGTTCACATAAGGACAGGACTACAGACCTTGGAATTTTTAAGAAAGCAGATTTGAAGAAATGCTAAAAAGCATCACTTGGCAGTTTTATGCTTTGCAGCTTCCTTTCTGCTTTTGCAGAGTTCACATAGATGCTGCAGTGGGCTGTCACAGGCAGTAACACCAGTTCACCTAATCTGGGCTCTGTCTGTGGCGTGACCTGACCACACAGGGACAGAAGAGCTAGGAAACCCTCAGGTTTCTGAGCCACAGAGACCTGCCAGGTGTCAATGTCAGATGAAAGAAGCCCAAATTGACTTTTAAAGTGGTAAAAGGAGATGCTGCTCCTGGCAGAGGAATGAGCAGTTGGTTTCTGCCTGGGCCAGCACAGCCAGCATGAACACGGAGGAAGTAGTGTGCACGTACCAGCCAAATATCAGCCTTGGGCATGGTCCAGCCATGGACTTTTGGCCGGCACAGATGGGGAGCCTGGTGTCAGCACCAGGCACAGGACAAGCCATACAGCTGCTCCACACCATTGCTAAGCTATGGGCGTCCAACCACCAAGGCTCCTGTTGCACCCAGGCCAGCTGGAGACACACCTTCACCGACGCCAGCAGAGCAAGGGGAAGAACAGTTTCTGCTCCAGGGAGCTGGAGGAAAACGCAAGCCTGTTGCCAATTAATGTCAGATGAACTTTGCCAGGACACAGGAACAACATAAAAAAAGAAGTGGCAGCACTCAAGCTTCCTGCAACCATGCAGCATCTCATCAACGACTTGCAAAGAGGAAATATATTCGTGGGAGGGACAACTGCTTAATGTGCTCTCCCACCCACCTCTCCTTCCTATGGCTCCAAATTTCCCCACTGGGATTCAGTGTCTATTGAGCAGACGTGCTGAGAAATAGGATATTAATCCACTAAAAGCTAAACACCAGAGTTTCAAACTGCTCTGGTCCAAATCAAACAGAGATTTAGGGAGGGGATAATGGTAAAAAGATTCCTGCTTTTTTAGCGTATTCCTACATAAGGACAGAAATCAGGGGTTCTGTAGCCAGCCATGTAGTCTGGTACCACACTCAGAAGCACCGCATAAGAATACATGTAAAAATTATTTTAATTAACTTTTTTCCTTAAAGCTCACAGATTTCAAGATTAGAGAAACACACCCAGAATGGCTCTTGCTATCCAAAGGAACAAAGGAGCTTTGAAAGAGTTATGTGTTTCTACAGACTCGGAGACAATATCCACAAGTCGCTTCTTGTAGCAAAACTTAGAGCTCTGCATGTACAACCAAGGTCATTAAGCTTTTTATTATTATTATTGTTAAAAGCAGGGTGGTTTTTTTTTTTTTACTTGTTTGGGAGTCATACTTAAGCCTTCCAGTACAGATAATTGTTCATGATGAGATGCACTCCTCATTACATGAGTGTTACACAAGGAAAAAGGGCAATCCTAATGCAGCTTTGCAACCAGGTGTTAGAAACAGCATTTTAATTTATCCCTCAAGACTTAGTATACTTCCAATGCTCCATGAAAATGTCAGCTCACTCCTTAGCAGGAAACGGAGTGCAAGGTGTTGTGCAGAAACAATCAGAGGGGGGGAAAAAGAAGACAAATTTCATTACACTGCTAGGTAAATCCACAGTTTACTTACACCAGGAATTGTGTGGACATCTATGACCCCCTGGTCCTCATAGAACAGGTGACTTACAGGGGATATCCAGAGCTCTTCACATGCAAGAGGGGACTGTGTTCACAGCCTCCTCCAACACAGCTGCCCCAGGGCATCAAAGGAGATAAGAAGGCAGGTTGGAGCAAAAAAGAACAACAACAACAACGAGAGAACAAAAACAAACAAAAAAAAAAAAAAAAAGGAGAGAGAGAGAGATGGTTCCTCACTTGACAGCTGAGCTGCAGAGCTCCTCACTGCAGGATGCTGGGGATGTTAAACACCCACAGGGTTTCAAGGGAAGACCGGACAAGAGAAATTCATGTCTTAGTAGACGTCATTTGGCTTGGAAAATCATCCAAGCTGGAAAGGGCTGGAGGCTGCAGGAGGACTCAAAAGGATGCGTTGCACAAGCCTGCCCTGCTCTTCCTCCTCTCCACGCATCTGCTTTGACCAGGGCTGGGGAGAAGACCAGGACTCTTGATCTGCCCCAGTACAGCTGTTCTGAAATCTTTAACTTGGGCAGTAATTTTTAACGTACAAGGGAATGGGATTGTATTTGGTAAGTTAAGTTAATACAAGGAGCAGAACAACAGCCTTAACTTCAACATTTGCCCAAGACAAGTATCAAAACTGTAATGGGTCAGAGTGGAAAGGTGAATTTTTAGTACTGAGTTCTCTCAAAACAATTAGCCCACTCTTTTGCCAAGACTCCTTGCATATCCTGGTAGGGTTGATACAACTTGCTCACTGAAGCCAAACAATAAAAGGAAGATATTCTAGGGAAAGCATCAAAGCATCTGAAAAGGTGAGCTGGCATAACCCCCACCGGGAGGGTGGAAAACACAAAGCCAGCCACCAGCACCATTGCTGAATTAAAATCCCAATTCATCCAGAAGATACACCACTAAGCATCTCTTCCGTGGGTCTATGGATCACACTGGGGGTCCACTGCCACAACTGGAAGGAGAAGTCAGCTACAGAGATGGTCCTGGCCTAAGTGAGCACACATCTTAAGATCTGTGACACTAAGGTGAGAGTAGTTTGTCCTGACCCAGGGAAGTCCTCCTGTTTCTAGGAAGAAGTATTCACGTTGCTCCCAAGTACGCCTTTCTGGCTGAGAGTTGTCAGAGATCACAACCGAAAAGCCAAGACTCAAGTTACACGCACAGTCAGATGTTCTGCAAAGTTGGCACTGCAGAGAGAGAGACTGGGTAGCAGCCAACATCATCCAAAGCTGCACCAGTACAGAGGAGTCAGGCACACATCACTAGAGATTCCCCGAGGCGCAAGAACGCCCTACAGAAACCCAAAATTGGCTCTGACGTACAATAATATTGTTTACCCCAAATGCTGAGCAGAGATGGAATTCACAGCTTTTCCCAGAACCCACATTCTTTGTTGTATCCCAACATTGCCAAAACAAAGCTAGGAACAGTCTCCACAGATAGGACTGAGATATCCCCATTTAAAATAACATTGGAGAAGGAAAGGTGACTGACCTGAAGTAGCCTAAAGTTTAACTTGTCCCCCAAGAACAACAGCTATAAGCAGCTGGGATTTCTGCTGGACACTTTGACAGTGAAAGAGCCTTTTTGATGGCGATGGCCTTGATTCACACCCAAGTTGCTGCCATCACATGGGCTACAAATGGCATTTTCTGAGACCAGCTGGAGCCACAACTCAGCTGCCAGCATCATCCTGCCTGGAGAGCAGATGAACTTCGATGAAAATAGTTTTACTAGTAAATTTTTCAATGGGTTTTCATCATCCCAGTGTGTTGTTATGAGAGTTCAAGGCCAATGGTCTCCATCTCCTCTGTCCTTGTAATAACCCTCTCTTTTGTTCCAAAGGCAAAATTTGGTAGTTAACTTATGATGACACCCTATGGAAGGGCCACTTGGAGATGCATTACAGGTTTTCCGCCCCTCTCCCTAGTCACAAAGGACCTGTCAGCAATTCCCTCTTCACAGGTTTTATTTCCCCTGCACTATTACCAATTAACTGACAACTCTACTTGATTAGAAGCTGGGAGCAACTACCAGTTTTCTTCAATTTTTCCTTTGCACAACACCCCTGTGACTCAGGCCAGCACTTTCTGAAGGGGAAAGCAAGGCCTCGAGAGTTTGGGTGAGCTATTTAATGTGGCAGGAGAAGCGTAGAGCACAGCAGCTAAATTAATCCAGGTCTCTAAATCACAGGTTATCTAATTTTTCCCCATCTGCCCTTTCACCTATAGCAGACATGGAGATTTCTACTGTTCCCCCTCCCTGAGTAGCAATTTTATTGCTGATGCACTTTGCTGTCTCAGCTCTGCCCTTAGATTTTGGCTGTATGGCCCAGGCTACCTTGCTACCCCACCATTCCTCACTGCTCCTATAAATCCTTCAAGGCAGCCTCAGCCACACATTTCTTTCTCTTCTTTATTATGTAAAATAATAAAAGAAATTCATTTTTACACAGCTTTGCCCTTACTGACTGCTGCTTCTTGGGAGCCTGAATATTGCAACACAGGGAATGGCTTGTCCATCAGCTGCTGGCACTTTGTTTCCTCTCAAAATCCTCCTCTTCAAAGAAAACTGGAGTTTTAAGGCGAGTTAAAGTTAAACTAACACTATTTAATCTGCCTGAAACCCTCCCTTTGGCCTTACAAAGCAGACGTCACCAGTCTGAGCACGATGAAGCACACAAACAAAACAAGCTTTACAAGAAGAGTGGAAAAAAAGGGGTGCTGCTCACCAGAGCTGTGCTGCACTCTCATCCCAAGCAGAAGCAGTCCTGCCTCCCCCTCCTGCCTGTACTTCGCAGCTGCAGATGCTCCTGGTTCTGGGCAAAGTGCTCTGCTGCTCTTCAGTGCCCTCCGCCTGTCCTTTTCCCTCCCTCCACGCTGCCATGGCCTGAACGTCACAGCACAAGACCACTGAAGACTTCTCATGGCACTCCAGCAGCAATATCCACACAGGAGTGTGATCTGCCCTTAAAGTGCAGGAATATTTCCTACGTGCTTTTTTCTGTTGACAGGTAAATCTCCGCCAGCTGAAAGAGGGCATTTAAAGCTTCCATTTTAGCCCTCTGGCCAGCATTCAAATCAGGAATGAAGTCCTGCAAGCAGAACCTCAGAGCACGTTACCCTTTTGACAGCCTTTTCTTCTTTCCTTAAACTCCTTTTATTTTTACACAGTTCCCCTTTTCAAAAGTAAACACTGGTTTAGTTTGGTTTTTTTGGTTGTGGGATTTTTTTGTGGGTTGTTTTTTTTTTTCCCCCCTCTTTGGTCTCTTGCATTTACTGCACCAGTGAGGAGTGCAGATCTAAATACAGTTTGGTCACTGGTACAGAGCAGCTCTCCAGCAATTTTACAGCTGGTCCTGTGCATTGTTCAGGACTGAGCTGAATTGTTTTCTCTCTGGGGGGTGTCCTGTCCACCCGCTCCATGAAAACAGCTGCTTATACATTAAAAAGAGAAACTCCAAACATGACATTTACCCAATATGAAAGACTGAAGCCTCCTGTCAGGCCAATGTACCTGTTCTCACCTGATATTTGACTATCTCACTGCTCATGGTGCTTGTACCATCCTTCTCTCATGCCCATTTTATCAGTATTCTCATTCAAAGCCAGCTTGCTGTCTCCCCACCTCCAGGCTTACCCCTAAGGCTTCTGACATCTCTGCAAAGACAAGTTTAGTCAGTCCGGTTCCCTATTTCTTCAAGCCCTGTTTCAATCAAACACTATTATTCAGTCTGTTCTTTAGCATTTCCTAGGGAGGTGTTGCCAACATCTGTCCCATTTGCATCGCTAAGGACAGACAATTCATTTATTTTTCCTCCTAGAGCATGAATCATCCCCAGCATAGTGCTTTCCCTATTTGTGGGTTTCTCTTAGCTCGAAAACAAAGCTTGGAAGACAGTTTTATTTAAAGTCGCACCAGCTCAGCTCCATTTTGATTGAGGGGAAGGCCATTGCTGAGGGACAGCCTGCTTCTCCACGGAAGAGACCAAGTGCTCACAGCAGCATTAGACTGAGGCTGCCTGGACAGATATTGGGACACAGAGGGTCTGAGCAGGTGGCTGAGCAGCCCTAAGCAGGACCTCTAGGACTGGGTAAGCTTGAAGATAGCTTTTACATGTTATCTATACCACTTGATTTGCATTCTGCACCCAGTATTGCATCTCAAGGACATCCAGAAGAGATTCCTACTTGCTTTCCCCCAAGCTTCACAGCAGAAATACACTCAGCACCCAGGGCGTCAGCTTCCACCCTTCTCCAAGTCTATTCCAGAGGCTGAAGCATCACAAACATATTGGAGCCACCTCCCCTAACCTTCATCCCTAACCCTCACCCTTAGAGAGTGATCAGCCTTTGCTGGGCACCAAGCCTGGGATCTGCACAGAACTTGGTTAAAGAAAAAAATTAAAATACTGAAAATGTTTCTTTTGAAGCTGCTGGACAGCTCCAGGAGACAATCCCCGAGCGGCCAGACTCCGCTGCAGGTCTCTCCCATGCCAGCTTCACAACATCAGGCTTCTGCAGTTCTCAGTCTGATGGATCAGAGGCAGCCCCCAACTTGTGTGCCAAGGAGCTACAAAAATGCAAGGGGGCTTTCACTGCAGTCTGAAGAGGGTATCTGAGGAGGAAGGGGAGCCATTCTTATGTCTGCCAGCAAGAAGGATTCCATCAGAAGCAAGTTCTCCTGCTGGAGGACAGGATGGGATACAGGGCACATGGCTGCAGACCAAGTGACTTCCATCAGGCAAGGTAATAGGGAGCCACCATATATATCCCCACCACGGTTGAGGTATGTCTCTGGATGTAGGCGTCCACATACATCAGGACATAGGTCCAAGCCATTTTCATTGTCGTCTACAGTATGAAATGAACTGCACCACATAGGTTCTTCTCTTACAAACTACAGTTTCAGCAAGATGAATCTTGTCTCATTAATGAGCCCAAGTTCTCAGATTGGGGGATTGCTTACAGCTAGTGCCAGGGTTTCTGGTTGCTTGCAAAGTGTTTTGGCTCCACATGGATGCAAGGCACAGGAAGAGTTATTGGATCCTGGAGGGTTACTCCCAGAGTTAACCCAGCTTGTCAGGTCAAAAGCTATGGGGATGGTAACGCAACAGGAGACAACAGAAGAGGCCAATCTAAAACTTACTAAGCAAAAAAGAGCTAGAATATGCTAAAATGAAGTGCATTTTGTTTCAGCAGGAGAAAACAAGGTGGAAGCTGAGACTACAGATGAGACTGAGTTGAAGAAGAGGCTGGGAGGCTGGGGGGCTGGAGGGAGGGAGAGGAGATGGGACTATTTGATGCATCCAGCCTCTCCCACCCTAGGAATGCACAGAAGCTGACAGCTAAATCAGAAATACACTTGGGGTAGTTACTTTGTTCAACTTTGCATATTTCTTGGGTTTCTTAGTGGAAAAATGTTTTGATTTGAAGCTTTTGTCAAGCTGACATGTCTGGCTGCTTCAGCTGCCGTGCAGCCCTGAAAAGGGGACCTGCTATCTGAAGCATCAGACTTGGAGTGAGAGCTGGTCCTGGAGTTAGCGAGCCACACTTGTTTACACAACTGAGAACAGTTTCTATGCCGTGAAAGGAAGGAGACAGAACTAACATTATTGCCTTTTCCAGCCAAGTGAAGCGTGACAGCAGATGGCTCAAACGCGAGATAGTGCAATCAAAGGAGCATTCAGCTGCTGCAGTTGTGGTGGGGCTGTATGATACCAATATAAGCCAGCACGTGAGAACACATACCAAGCTTTCCCAAGTCCTCAGCCTAGTATACTCAGCCCCAATCAGGCCAATAACTGACCACCAAAACCCACTGAATCTTACAATCAAACCTTCCCTTCTGCTACAGAGCTACTGCATGGTAATACAAGCCGCCTCTTCTTATCAAATAGGCAATAGTTAGCAAGTGCTTAGCAGCACTATACATGAGATGTTGCTCCAGTGCAAGATACAGTTAGAGGTCAGGATAGGCAAGGTCTGCTCTGTATAGGAACAAGGTGAGTCATCAGAAATGAAGCACATTCCCTCCACCCCCAAAATATTCCCTCCCTGTAATGCCATTTCAATCTGATATTTGCAAGGTAGCACCCCAGAGAGAAGATACATTCTCCACATCCTTACCAGGAAGGAAGCAGCAATTACCAAGAGCATCACCACATGGAACACATGAATGGCTGCAGGAATGTCCTTATCTGGTTGTAAGAACCTGGATGTGCAAGGGTGTAAAAGCCTCGCTCCCCCAGCAGCAGCACTGCAGATTTCAGCTGCCAGACTGGCTCCTTATCGGGTACTCTGACACTCTGGTAAGCTATTTGGATCAAATCTCTCTCACATCAGTTCTCAGCAGGCTGCTAGCCTCAGGAGGCAGCCTGCCCTTTTTCTTATTTCTTTCAATGGCTTCTCATTAAAATTCTTGTGCTGAGATCAAAGGCTATGGCTGGACTCACCTCACATCCTGCAATAACAATCTGCCAACATCAAGAGGAGTTCACCTGACAGATTTCTTGAGCTGCGTTAACACAGCCTTGAACATGCACAATCCTTGGGTCACAGATCATTTGCACTATAAGTCACATGCCATGTTGAAAAAAAAAAAAATACACCATGTGTTTGCTAGAATACACACCAAGGGCTGCTTCCCAGAACACTACAGCAAGGCTTGCATGAACGCCCTTCACGCATGTTCACTGTAATTTGTGTCAAGTGAGGGTTTTTTAACACTGGCATTCATATTTGTGTGTGGCATGTTTATTTGCCTACTTTCGAAGGTAAGCATTTCAGAGCTGGGACCATGGGACCGAACTGCAGAAGATGGCCAAATTTTCACCTGGGCCAAAGTACGCAGATTTACCTGCAAGGAATGTACTCATGTAGTATGAAGTTGATGCACTCATACCACTCTTTTCAGGGAGAACTTTTTTTTCTTTTTTTTATCCTCCTTTTCTTCAAAATTATTCATATCCATCAGCTACTACAAAAATGCTCAAAACTCAATACTCTTACACAAATTCCACAGTCTCAGCAATACTTCCACTTTCTTCTGAAAAGCACCAGCTGATTCAAGCTCTTTCCATGCACATAGTTTAGAGCACACCACACGTCTTTCCAGAGCAAATAGTGGAAAACCTCACAAATCCTAGGACAAAGGCTGTCAGACGAACACTTTTGGGTGGTGTGCTGATTGTTAGTGCCAAACTCAAGAAAAAAAATTAAATAAACTTGAATAAAACACGGTCACCTCTAGTAGAAATAAACAGCACCATCTTCACATGCACCTCCTTTTGCCATGCCAGCCTAACCCTTCACTGAAGGCCTGGAGACAGCTGCAGTGGGAAACAGAGGACAAACTGAACATGAATGCTGGCCAAGACAGCAGAGAAGAGTGCTTTGATCCTCCAAGGCATCTTGAGTTAAATGGAAAAACTGCCCATGGAGCAGCCATTCTCTCAGCACTGCTTTCCAGGTATCCTCCCTATCCTTTATTTAGCACCTCCACAGCTCGCAACCCATCATCATTGATGAATTGTCTGCTCTCAGCCTTCTCTCTTCCCATTGCTTTTTCTCTCCATGATTTTATCTCCTCCTTCACTCTTGAGCCCTAGTCCATTTTAAGTCCTCCCAACCAACCCTGACCTCTGCCTCCATAGGGAGTCGCATGCATGACACCCTGCACTTAATGCTCAACATCTCTTGCCTTTTACCTCCTCTTACCTTTTTTCTCCCAGCATCACCCCCTCCACCATCCCCCGCAAAAACCCTGGAAGCCACAATCCTCCCCACTTCCTCCCTTTCATGTAACCACAGCTTTCTGTTCTTTTACCCCCTTGACTTACCTACCAGTCATGCTCCATCTAGCTCTCCCAAGGGTCACTCTTATACTGTTTTCTGTTACTGCTCTATTAAGCCTCTCCTTTGGCTTTTCCTTAAACCAGGAGCATTGTAATTTCCAAAACTCACTCTCATCCCACATGGTTTACTCATTTTTGTCTCTAAGTCTATAAAGAGAGCTACTGACAGCTGCTTCCCCAGCCCTCTTCACAACACATACCACACAGTTTCAACATCAGCACTCCAAGTGAAATGGCCCTTGTGGAGGTCACCAGTAACATCATTTTACAAAGAATCCACAGCAAGGAGCTATCATGCTCCAGAGGGCTGAGTGCAAAGAGGACTGGTTCACTCCAAATTTCTCCAGAAATTTGATTAGGGCTTTCTCAGCTGTTTCCTTCTTCTTTAGCTCCTATCTCATGGCTCTCCCACATACAAAAGATCTTTTCTATACATCAAGTCCACAGGCTGTACTTCTCTGACAGACCCTGTTACCTCCTGTTCAAAGTCAGGCATGTGGAAAAAAGACTGAAGAAAGACTATTTGATATGTTTAGTATGGCCAAAACAGCCACTTTCATCCTCTTCTTGTCAACACAAAATACGCCTCCATCCTAGTCTGTCACTGGAGCTTATAAGCCTGAGGACTATCATCAACATGCTCTTGATGCCTCTCCAGCATGAAACATTGTGCCATATATTGGACCTTGGTAAGAGGGTGTATATTTGTATTCAGGTAACAGGTATTGATCAATCCAAACTTCAACACTGAGACTTTTCTGTGTACTTTAAGAAGTTATTGATAAAAATCTTCCTTCCAGAAAGTCTGTATTTTTCAATCTTCTACTTGAGTGACCTGCTCCTCAAGAGCCTTCCTAAAAGGCCATAGAGCTAAGATATTATCACATGCAGCAGTGAAGAAAAATGCCAGCACGAAAGCTATTTGCAATCTTAGGTACAATAAATTTCTGCAAGGCATCTACTCAAGGTAGCCCTGCCATCAGCAAAATCCCTATCTTGGCTTTAACCCCTGTAGGTGAAGCATGTTTAAATGAATATATCTATACTTTAATGCCATACTAAACCACTTCTTGGTCTCTACTGTTGTGTACACTCATCTGGGATTAGATGAGAAACAGCCTATCAAAGGGAAGGCTGATGTAGTTTACCATTCCCACTGCTCGTGCTGACAGAGCAGAGCAGCTTGAAGTGCCGTACATCCCTAACCCACCCACCTTACGACCTGTCCTGGTTTCGGCTGGGATAGAGTTAATTTTCTTCCTAGTAGCTGGTATAGTGCTGTGGTTTGGATTTAGGATGACAATAATGTTGATAACACACTGATGTTTTAGTTGTTGCTAAGCAGTGTTTACACTAAGTCAAGGACTCTTTAGCTTCTCATACTGCCCTGCCAGCGAGGAGGTAGGGGGGGATGGGACGCAGCAAGAAACTGAAAGCAGACACAGCCAAGACAGCTGACGCAAACTGGCCACAGTGATATTCCATACCATACGATGTCATGCCCACCATATAAACCAGGGGGAAAGCTGGCCAGTGGCTGCTGCTCAGAAACTGGCTGGGTATTGTGCATCACTTGGTTTTGTATATTCTAATTCTTTTATCATTATTATTATTATTTTCCCTTCCTCTTCTGTCCTATTAAACTGTCTTTATCTCAACCCCCAAATTTTACTTCCCCCTCCCCCCACCCCACTTCCCCTTCGCTCCCCCATCCCACTGGGGCTGGGGAGCAAGCAAACGGCTGTGTGGTGTTTAGCTGCCTGCCGGGTTAAACCACAAGACCACCGTAGCGGTTAGGTATCCGAAGTGACATCTATGAGATGTATATCTTGCAAAATCTGTTCACATCTTGTATGCATGTGACTCTACCCTGTGAAGCACATAGAATATGCATACCATTTTCACCCTGGGCTGTTTTCCAATCTCAAGTAAATCTTACTACTATGACCTCTGTAGATCCCATCATAACACAGATCTGGATATGAAAAACACTGCCACTGATAGCTTTAACAACAAAGTCATGTAAACAAGTACTGACACTGGGTAGTTTCTCCGGGTCAGAAAGGAAAGAGACCACAGAAGTCCACACAACCAAAGCCTTACTGCTATCCCCAACACACTCAGTGACTCCAAAGCCAACCAAATGAAATCAATTTCAATTCATTCAAGCAAACGCAGCCCATCATAATAACATGCCCAAACTTGAGCCAGCAGGAAAACTTCCTTCTAGGATAAAGCAAGACCTGGTTCCCTAGCCACAGATAACTAACGCCGAAGTACAGATAGGGAAGCTCCTGCGTTTTGAGGGACACTCCATTTTAGCTCAGCAATGCAAAGGGGCAGCCTGCGAGACTGAGAACAGACTGCACAAAGTTCTGCCTCATGCGATATTAATTAGAAAGGATCAATTTTCTTCAGCAAGGTTCACAACTCTGGAAAGAACAAAAGCTGCACATCTGCGTGACACAGCCAAATCCAGCCATACAACACAGCCAAATCCAGCTGCTTGTACTTGCAGACCAGAGTCTCCCAAAATGCTACGATTGCTACAGAGCCTGTCAGGGCAATGTACCCAACCATGCAGTTGCACGAACGCTTGAGGCTACAGGTACTTTAGTCTGAAGATGGTGTGAGACAAAAGACAATTTTTCATGTTTCACATTGTGCTGAAGTGCAACCTGCTTCATGGTGCCACCACGCAGAGGATGCAACCTACAGATCAATTGGAGAAGTAAAAGTTATTCTACAAATAACTTTGCTATATATAGAATATGAAAGTTACTGAGGCTGAATTGATGGATCACCACACATTTTCTTGAAATACCTTATTCAGGCCTCTTAAGTAATGTTCAACTCAAAATAACCTGGGGTGGAATGGGTATTTGGGTTAAAGAAGGGAGCAGGACAATATATTAAGTCTCAGGGACTAGTTCTGCAGCAAGGGAGGCAATCCACTTTGTCTTCATGCCAACTCCAGCCCAACAACCGCCACCAACTTGTACATTCAATACACAGGGCAATGTGAGGGACCAAGCTTTCACATTAGATGTAATAGAAAAACATTCTTTACTCTGCAAGTGTCTTTACAAATATATATTTATATATTTAAGCCCATTTCAGGCCATAAAAGCCCATAAAAAACAAGCAGTACCTTTTTGAACAAGAGAAACTGCGATCTTTAAGTCTGAGGTGAAAGACTCCCACACAAGGGCTGCTTTGGCGCTTCTCTGAAGGCCTCTATTTAGCACATAAAACCATCTTAAAAATCACATCAGCCTTTTATCTGCAAGGAGGGGCACCATTTTCACCCCACCTTCACTACTCTCTGTATGAGGTAAACTGGAATCACTTTTACATAATCACTTACTGCTTTAAAAAGGAGATATTGTATCCTGAAGACCAGCTTTTCCAAAAAACATTCATGAGTGGGTTAAAAAAGTAAGATGCTGCTTGTGGATCCAACCACAATGTGCTGTTGTCTCAAAATAGAAGTTGATACTAAAAAGCTATCCAGATACATACAAGAACAAACACTAGAGCTGGTCAGAAAGATTCAGTTTCAACATTTTTTAAAAAGCAGGGAAAGTTTTCTGCAGTGTGGCTTTTGCATTAATTTCCCCGATCCTTACTTTACTACCAGTTCCATAAACCCTTCAAAAAAATCACATCTGTTTTAAGAGTGCAAAGTCCATCCAAATCTTGTGTTTAAGTTCACTATCACTACACTTTAAAAATCCTGATGGCAAATAAAAAGGTCTCAATTTAACTTAGCAAAAGTGATATCTAGAAAATATTCAACACGAAGAGGTCTTACAAAAAACTTCAGACTACTAAGGCATTCTAAGGCACAGTGTTTTGGAAGAAGTGCTTTCTCCCTTTGGTGTTGCTTTATACACATCACGTGTGTGAGTCCGAGTGATGCACGGAGCTGCAATGTATGCCATGCCTTTTCCCAACCAGTGAAGTGAATCTTCTTCCGCAGTTTCAGACGTAGGCTCCCAATGCTGCATGAAATTCAGTTAGACATTGCACCAGCTGCTGAAACTTGGGTCTTTCTTCAGGATCCAGGGCCCAACAGCAGGCCATCACAGCAAACCTGCAAGATAAAGACAGATGGAAGACATGAGAACATAAGCCAGGCAACCACAGTCCCAACCTGAAAGTGAAAAACAGCATTTGCCACTAGAAAACCTGCTGACTGGAGAGAATAGGAACCCTGTATCTTCTGATACACGATGCTGAACAACGCCTTCAGAAGACAGACACCTAGAATGATCAATAAATGTACTGTGACTGGAAGTGCTGGTTTGATTTAAGATACCAGTCAGGGGCAACCCAGAAGGAAGCAATACATAGTTCATTGGAAATTGCTCAACTATTGTAACAGCATAGTTCAAAGTGTTTCCGTGGTAGGTTTACAGGAAGGGGATTTGGAAGAACACGGGAGGGAAGGTAGTGCCTGTCTCTGCACTTGCATTCTCCTATACCATTAGGATTGTGAATAAACCCCTCAAGCACTGCCATATAACTCCATTACACACAGTACTTCTCTGTAGTCTTGCTGAGAACGGAGATTCCCTCTACCTACAAACCTACTGGCTTCCTACACTGCAGCCCCACAAACACTAAGCTGAAAAACCCTGGCCCCTTTGCCTCCCCCTCCCATCGTGCTGATCAACCCCATTTCTCCCATGTGTCAGAATAAGGAAAAGAGTTAGGTCAGGATTAAGTGAAACTCAACAACAAAAAGCATTTAATTTTTGCCCGAGTACCTGGACATACGTCACTGAAGCCACACAAATACTTACAGGAGGGTTTGTCTAAAAGGCAGAATAAACAGGCAAGAGAAGGCAAACCCAGCTCTTTCATTGATAAGGCTGGCTTAACATGCTGATTACAAAATAGACATTTTATCCTCTCTCCAAAAATATGCACTTACAGTTCATCAGGGCAGTTGATTGGCTGAGCTATTCTATAGCCATCCTTTAAATAAGCAGCCATCTCAAAGGGGTCGATATCAACATATGGAGTCTGTCCTAAAGTCATCAGCTCCCACAGGGTTACTCCAAAGGCCCACTGAGAAGAAATAGCATACAGCATTAACGGAACATGCTGAATTTTGAGAGCTCCTTCAGATATTCCACAAAATCAGTCGCAAATAAGACTACACAGAGTAAGAAAGCTTTACATAAATACTATATACATCCAAGTTCAACACAACAATACTTTGTCTTGAATAGGGACAATTAAGAATCACAGAACAAGTGTCAAGTTGAACTAAAATTAAATCTTAATGCACTAAGTTTTTAAGGAATAAAAAAATTTATGTATTTACTGCATTTTTCCAGTATGACATTCCAAAACACTTAACAAATCTAAGGAATATTAAACACTAAACCACTGCTTTGAAAAAGTTAACCATTTTATATTACATTTTACCTCTTCAAAACACTACCCAACATTCCTTAAAAAAGGTCTCGAAATTCAAAGGTTCAGAAAAGCTGACTGAATGAAACCATCATTTTTTCAAAGTCATCTGTATATTTTGAGCATACACTCACAAGTAGGACTCACAAAAAAAATAAAGATTTAATCCAAGTAAACTTGACAGCTGGATCAGCATTCAACACATTCAGCCAACAATACTTGCCAGAAGGAGCTTAAGGTGATGAAATATCTATCAATCAATTCATGTGCAAGCACAGTACAAGTAAAATGATTTACTAGCTGGTATCAAGAGACCCAAGAGACAAAACCTAGATGGTGCAGATACTGTACACCGATGATTCACTGCTGAAGTTACAAGGGCTGCAAACATCATGATTTATTAAAGGGGCATAATTCTGCAAGCATCGAAAGATTTTTGGTTTTAATCAAAAGAAATCCCACCCCATCCTCAACCAAAGCCTTAACACTAAGGGATGCTGTCAGTGGACACTGATGGGAAGCTCAGAGCTGGAGAATGGCAGGGGCACAGATGCAGCCCCCGCTCTGAATAGCCATCTATTAGCAGTGTGGGAAGGCAGGGGATGACATCCTTTTCATTTGCAGTTAAGAAAAATGCTGAGGGACAAGTGGTGGTGCACCTAGAACACGAGAATAAAGGGTGATTCAAGCAAAACTACTCTGAGAATATAGCTATTTCTAATTCCGTAAGTAGCTGCATAAAAATGGCATAAAAAAAAGCAGAGCTTCATGTACAACAGAGGGAAAAAACACAGAATTAAAATTCAACAGGAATTGTATTTTGTTTTTCTATTCTTTGGCTGACTGATATAACTGTTGGCAGAGGAGGAACACACTAGGAATGTTTCAAGCCAGCAAAACCATTTTAAAGAAATGCATCCAAAAAGCAAGCCTAGAACACATGCCAACTGCATCTTAACAGGCACCACCTAAATTGTTTGTAACAGATTTCATTACCGATTATAAGCTACATGCAATTGATAACTAGATTTGTTCCTAGCAAGCAGACAAAAACATATTACACCATATTTGCAAAAAGCATCCAGGTAAATGCAATGATGATATTTAGGGCAGATAGTATTTTCTACACCCAGAAAAACTGCCTGGTTTTGCACACTGCAAAACTCAGACAGCTACATTTGCAAAGTTAAGAACTATATATTAGAAGCAGAGTTGCATTTATCCTTATATAATGCAAAAAGAAGTTCTGCGTTAAAACAGTGTGGACTATATGCTGAATTCACTAGTTTTCTGAAACGGTTATGATGCTGAGGTGCCTTCATCCTAATAAAATTCTACATTTCACTGCCAGTGTTACATAAGCTTTTATTTCCAAGTCCAGTCTTCACAACAGTGAATGCTTTCATGTTCCAGATTTAAAAAAAAAGAAAAAATAAGAAATCAACGTTTAATTGATCCCATTTAGTATTATAAAAACATGCTTTCACAGGCAACTTCTATTTCCTGTTCTGTCTTCAAGTTTGGTATAACACAAACCACCACACATTTTCCAAGGAGTACATAAGTATTTCTGGAGCAGAGCTGACTCCTTTCCTTGTTTTTTTTTTTTTTTATGTGGCTTGAGCACTAGTACAGAGACTATGGCAATGAGGGGAAAAAAAAAAAAAAACCAACCAGAACTTTTCAAGTTTTCTAAACTAGTATATTTTAAGATGCAGATTACAATCTCTGGATGTAGTGGTGTTAAGGAAAGCATCATTACCAAAGAAAATACCCCCTTAGCAGGAAGACACAGATTGTAAGGGCAAGTGGTTTACCATTAATTAGCACTCTAATTACCACAGGTCGATCTTCCAAGGACAAGCTCCTGTAAGTAGAAGAACAGTCCGTTCTGATGTGCAGGAAGCTGAGCAAGCATGGTAGAAGGCCACCATGGATGTACTGACTAAGTCAAGACACTAAGGAAGGAAAGAGAGAGCGGAAGCAGGAGAAGGCTACTTGAGAAATGCAGTGAGAATGCATCAGCATGCAGGGATGGAGTTTGGAAAACCAAAGCTCAGCAGAGTTAAACTACTAAGAAACGCCAATAGAGGAAAACATTTAGGCTGCACTGAAGCCAAGTGTGTACACACCAGACCACCATGCCAGACCGGATGCATCCAAGAGTGCTGAGGGAGCAGGCTGAAGTCATTGCAATGCTGCTCTCATCATCTTTGAAAGGCCACCACAATTGGGAGAGGTTGCCAACAACTGGAAAAAAGGCACCCTCTTGAAGAGGTGGGATCCAAGGAACTACGGGCCAGGTAGTCTAACATCACCTCCTGCTAATATTGGGGAGCACATGATCCTGGAAGTCACTTCCATGCATACGAAACATAAAGGTCTCTGGGAACAGCCAGTGTGGATTCATCGAGGGCAAACTGTGCCTGACTAACCTGGCTAGCTTTTTGCTGAGAAGACAGTGCTAGTGGACACACGGTGAGCAATGCATGTTCACCTTGACTTCAGCAAGGCCTTTGACATCATCGTCCATAGCATCCTTATTGTCAGATTAGTGAGATGTTGACATTACAGTGGCTGGACTGCTGGACTCTAATAGCTATGATCAGCTGGTTACTAGTGGCATTGCTTAGGAATCAATACTGTTCTATCTTCAGTAACAACCTGGACTCTCAGGAAGTTTGTGGATGATACCAATCTGGGCAGAGTGGCTGACAGGTTGAAGAACAGGGTTCTGCAGAAGGACCTCAAGAAGCTGGAGAAATGGGCTGACAGGAACATCAAAGTTCAAGGAAAACAAATGCAAAGTCCTGCAACTGGGAGGGCATAGCTCCATGCACCAGGTCTGGCTGGGGCTGACCGCCTAGAAAGCAGCTTTGCAGAAAAGGACCTGGGGGTCCTGGTGAACAAGCTGAACACATCAGCGGCCTGCCCTTAAAGCAAAAGCAGCCAGCTGCATTCCATGCTGTGTTTGCATTAAGTGCAGCCAGCAGGTCAAGGGAAGCAATTCTTCCCCTCTTTTCTCTATCTGTGAGACTGCAACTGAAACACTCTGTTGTGGACTCTGCATCACGTTCATTCAAATAGCAGACAAGTCCCAATACAGATTGCTCACTGAATTTACTTGCCTTTTCTGCTAATGCTACCAAGGAGAACAGGGTGCAACGGACAATTTTGCCATGCAAGAAAGGCCTGCTTGACATTTGAACTATCTGCCATGAGTAGCAAGTGCAGGAAGCAGGTGTATAGATGCTGTTCTAGACAAATCACTGTTACCTATTCAGTGACATGATTCTCCAATGGCTGAAAAAAGGGAAAAATGTCAACAAAATACACTTACAAAATGTAAGAGGGAAAAAAAAAACCCAACAAACTTACCACATCGCTAGCACTGGAAAATTCATTGTTAACCAGGCTTTCAAGAGCCATCCATCGAACTGGTCTGTTTTCATTATCTCCCAGGCAATGGTAGTCCATAGGAAATAGGTCTCGAGACAATGCATTGTCTGTAATCTTAACCTGAAGTGCATCGTCAATGCTAATTTAAGAGAACAGAAGTATTTAGCAAACTTGGCATTACAGTTTTACAGAAAATATTTATGCTCAACCTTAAGTTTCAGACTTAGGATTTAATAGGGGAACACTAATCACACTATCAACAGTTCAAAGGGCTAGCATTCTTCTAGATTGACATGCTTATTCTGTGATTATCAAATATCATCAAAGAATGTATTTATTCTGCGTTAACAGATAAGCACTAGAAAAATCAGCAGTCTTAGATTAAATAAAATCAAACATTTACAAGTGCAAAAAAATACAGTTAAAGCAAACAAGCAACTCCGTTAAATTATTCCTCCTCCCTTGGAGATCCCCTATCAGGTCAACTAAACAAATTTTAGCTATAGAACCTCTGTAGCAACAAGGAGCCAAAAATTTAAGCAAAGCAAGAGTCAGTAATATCTTGTTAAAGTAACCAATATTATTTGTGGCCTAAAAGCTTGTCTCTAATCAAGCAATCTGGTATGATATTATTTATTCCCCTCAACAAGAGATATTAATTCTGACTGTTGTCAGAAATTGGATACTGGCTAAGGGAAACTTACTTTTAATCACCAAAAGACTCAAAAAAGCACACGGAGCCTACTGATTTCTTCCCCCCCCCTCTGGGATGTTAATTCATATTCTTTTAACTTTAAAAAGTGTATAATAAAGTTCAATGTTCTCATAAACAGCTGACTTCAGAATATGGGTGAGATGTTGGCTTTAACATCTTATAACAAAAATATAGAAATAACATTGGGTTAGAGGGATTGTAACAAAATGGTGTTTGCTGTCTTTTCATCTTGTCAATTATTTCTTTATTTTGATGAGAAAAATCAAATAGAAACACTCAATCTGTGTGTTTTCCGCTTCACTATCTCAAGTATCTTCTTATTTATCCCATTTCTATGCACTTTCAGGTCAGTTCATTGCCCTCAAAATTTATAGGCCAGGAAGTTTCCATATCTAATCACTCTAAAGAGTTCAGAGAAATTCCTAGAAGACCTGTCTATAAACAAATACAATACAAAGGGTAACTTCACAGTGATTAGAGAGCTCTGACTTGTGTAATCTGTATGTCCACTCTAACTGAGCCCAACTGTGCCATGAGCACATGAGACCAAAAGTATTTCCTCCCTTAACAAACCTGCCAAGACCACTGCAATCCTGGCTCCCTTCCCAAAATTAGGGCACAGGTATATAGGTCTGCTACACTTCATATCAACTCCTCCCAGCCTTTCACCACACAGGAATAGACCTGGGGAACAAAGGGGTGGCAGATGAACCAAAGCCCTTCAAGGGATCTTGGCTACTGGCACCCTCTTTCTCTTTAAAAACCTAATGCTAGCCCAGGATTTCTTGTACTGCAGCACAGATCAGCAGATGCTCAGCTCCTGCCTGCATTTCTCATGGAGAAGGAGCACCAGGTGCACTATGAATTGATTTTATTGCCAGTGCTCTGCATCACACATATGGCAACTAAAGTGAGGAGGGCAAGGAGTCAAGCAGCCTGGACTGCCAACCCTTTGCACAGCAAGGGCACTAGGCTATTAGTTCACTGCACAGAAATGAGAGGTTGTTACAAGGTAACTTCCCTGGAGCACTGTTTATGATCTTTGTCTCCTGTGATACCACTTCTTTCTCAACATGTTCACCAGAGAGGAAAAGCAACAGGAATTAGGAAGAGTCTCTCCGGAACTCTGTCAAACTGAGCACCCTTATGTAGTGCAAGAGCCAGGAAAGATTCTGCTGGACTAGCTTGGTAGCACCAGTTCAAAAGCACAAGGATGGCTTCAGGGTGGATCTCACTACTCCCTCTGTCCCAGCATCTGCTACACCAACAGTGCCTACTGCCAGTGGTGCCAGTACAACATGTACAGTAGTTAAAAGAATATCCTAGGACAAGCATGAATGCTTAAGTGTCTCCCAGCTTTTTCTCTTAGTCCCCCAGATGCAAGGTCAGAAGCTTTGCTGGCCCTGGTTGGGATATTTGAAGAACTGGGCCAAAGACTGCACCTGAGAGGACCAGGAGATTTTGTGGACAGAAGCACAAGGGACAAAAGTTGCAGCAATAGTGACCCCTGACAACCCTGAGGGGCTGGGCAGGGAAGTCAGTCCAAATTTCAGGAACGGGATCTATCCTGGTGTGGGGAATGTGACTTGTGTTTTACTATTAACTGGCAAGCCAAACACACAGAGCTCTCTAACGGTCACCAGTAGCATAGCCCCAAGACAGACCATACACTAGAAGTGCATGCTGTCCATGAAAAGTGCGAAGAAAGAAACTGGGCTTCCACTTGAAGGACTATGTGGGAACAAACAAAGCAAACCCCCAGTCAAAAAGAGGTACAACAAGGTATTTCAACAACTGTGCCTTGAAGATATTGGAGGGACTGAGGCCTTGCGGATCCTAGGAGGTCTTTTGAAGGGTATACTGGAAAACACATTGGCAAATAAGGAAAAACACAAAAGGTGGCAAAAAGTTGAAAGAGATGGAAGCCAAAGAACAGGAACCGAGACAGTAACCCAGTCATTCCTGCCTGGGCAACTGAGGAACCTGAAGATGCAGGAGCATGCTTCAGTCTTTACACCCTTGCACTGGCAGAAGACAGGACCCGAGAAAACCCTGTAGGTACTGCTAAGGCAAAAAGCCTCTCAGATTACATGTAATGCATGCCCCAAGGTCATCAAGAAGATGTGGGCAGCAATCCTGAGAAATTAACCAGTTTATCAATAATATTTTCATAAAACAGACACAAGAAGAATCGAGCAAATGACCAGACCACAAGGCATTTTATTTTCTTCCAAAAATAAATGAAGCATTGTAGCTGAAAGAATGCAAGATGTGCATCCATCCCAAGTGATCCAATTATGACATAGTGTTTCATAAATGCAATTGTTTATGATAAAGCAGAGCTCAACAAATTTCAAAATCACCTCTAACAGCCAATTTCAGGTTAAAGACTTTATACTAATCAAGTGCAGTTACCTCATTAGGGCTTACTTCATTGACCGACAATTTGTACACAGCTCTGGGGTATAACCCAGAGGTTGTTTCTTTCTCCTTTTCTTTCATTGCTAGTTCATTAATACACCAGTACATGTCCTTTGGTGCAGGGGTGGGGACAGGCAAAAAGGAGAGGTGTCTCTCCAAATCAAGAACTTGAATTCAAGGCTTCAAACATGGTCTTGAACTCTGAAAATAACTCTGTTACTTGAATTATGACATTATTTGCAGATATCATTAAGACTGAGCTCATGGACTAACCGCCCCTTTAGGTATTTCCAGATGTTTAGTTAAGTTTAGGCAGAACCCTGTATTTTCTATGTTTCCCCTTATTAGGTATGAAAGCAGGTGGAGAATGAGCACAGTTGGTAGTGTCTGAGTGATCTGGTTTATAGAAAGCCAAAACACACCTCAAACAATGTCTACATTTTAAGGGCATATTCCAGGCAGAAGATGGTCTCAAACACTACTTCAGCATTCCTACCATTTACAGAGCACATTCATATCTATCCATCATTTGACAACTAAGAAATCTATCAGCAATCAAAGCCATTAGGCTATATTTTTTAAGAAAAAAAAATATGAAGAAAACCAACTTCATACAAAAAAATCTATCCACTGATAAACTGCCAAAGACATTCCAAGTTTTTGTTAAAGTTTAAGGGAAGCTTTAATATTTTTCAAGCCTTTGAAAAAATAAGGATAGACAAAACCTAGCAAAAGTATTTAAGATGATGATATTCTGCTTTCTTGAAAACCATGCTCTGTGGTTTAAATTATATTTAGAGGAAAACAACTTCACTGACAAAACCATTCACCCAAAATTTGGAAAAAACCCAAATAGTGGTATATTTTGAAGTAGACATCAGGTCAACTGGAGAAAGCCCATCCTAACTCTAGCTACTGACCTAACATTGCCTGCATGATGACTCTACCCTGGTTGAGTACTTACACACAGTTTCTAGCAGCCAGGTCTTTGTGAATGACCTCCCGTCTGGCCAAATAACTCATTCCACAGGCTATCTGAATAGCCATATGTACAAGGTCCTGCTGGGAAATTGCCTGCAAGAGCACAGAACAACAATCACTGCAAAAGTACAAGCCCAGTGCCTGTGAGGTTAGTGTTTTTGTTGTATTCTAGTGTGTGCCCCCCATCCCTGCTTTAGCAGCTGATGCTTTCTAGTAGCTACAGACACTACCACCTGTTGAAAACTTATGAAGAATCCTTATTCAATTTTAACGTTTTTTTTTTTTTTTGAGACATGCCAGGGGCAAATGTTTCCAATTTGCAACTGCCTCACTGCTACATAGCTTTTCCTTTGATTAGTGGTGAATGTAGGCAAAAATGGTCAATTTTACCCTTCTTACCACACTTTTTTCACTGTTTCCCTAGAAACCAACTCATTTTCAGGCAGCAGAGCACAAACAGCAGTCAAAATTCTTGTTGCTATCTACTGCTGAAAACTAGTACCAAAGTCTGTTGCTCGATCTACTTTTACAACTTCACAGTCCTATAAAAATTAAACCCTTGCACATATTTATACCCTCTTCCATTTCTATAGTGTTTCAGAAACTTCAGTATACAGGTGGACACACTGAGGTTGCAAGACTGGGGTTAAAATAACCAAATACTAAATTCAAACTATAATAAACTGGCTTCTTCTTTAACAGGTTGTTATTAAGAGCAATAGCCATGTATTATTTCAGAAAACTCAAGCATTTGCTTTAGGTATTTGTAGAAAAGTTCCATCTCAAAATAAGTATCTAGGACACTAAATGTCCCATTTTTTGATAGTTAAGCACAGTAATTTCTAGTTACTAAGAGGCAACTCCTGTTTGACATAATACAGATTATAAACACCATTTCTACTTAAATTCTTGGAAAGGGATATTGGTGCATTGCATAGGGATTTATAACTCAGATTAAGCAGCAAAACAAGTAAAATCAAAGCTGAAAGATCCTAGCAGCTTGTCACATCTTGTAAATTAACAGAGGTAGGTGGCCCTTGCTAGTTTGAGATCTGGTACATAACAGGGACAAATGCTGACCTCAGGAAACAAGATTCATTTTGTGCTTGATTTAGCCTAAAGACAGAAGCCAAACCAAGGTGAAGTTGAATAAAAGACAAGGTAATCCTAACAAGAGGCATAGTTTTAATACATATACACACCCATCACTAAACACTTACTCAGGTTTTTAAAAACAAGCAAAATATGTTCTCATCTAGGAATATTTTCTCACTTCTCATGAAATATATGCAACAGGTTCTACTGAAACGCAATAAAGTTATGAATGTTAACACGCTCCCACAGCAGTAAAAAAAAAAAAAGTCAGCAGATTGCTTCCTTTAGTATCTAAAGTTAAATAAATCCAGTTATTTTACTTAACAGCAAATCTACAGCAGCACCTTGAAAGTTTAACAGAAGTGCTTTATGCTTACTATAAAATAATAAAGAACTACAGTAATTAAAAGGATAATCTACTAATTTTACCAAAAATAAAAATCAGTAAATCTGAAATTTCTCCATACACAATCTTCCCCTGTGTATTCCAACTTAAATCCACAATCATATACCATTTTCTGTATTTTTTAAATTTTTTTTTTTAAGAAGTATTGATATACCAGCTAATACCCTAATCAGAGTTTAACTCAGCTTCATGCCCTCTGAACATCTGTGATAAACACAGCCAAGACTGTTTTCCTTTTATGTATCAAGACAAACACTTGCTAGGGAACGTGCTTGCCAATTCTCTCATTCACCTGTTCTGTTGTGACAATACCACAACTATTTCTTTTAAGGCACATACACAGATGACAAACCAAGTCTAAGTTTAATGGGCAAGAAGTCACAGATTTCTGAGTATACCTGAGGATTGTTGGCCTCTACCAGCTTGCACTGTCGTAAGAATAGTTTAAGGTTCCCCCAGTTCATGTATGGCAGCAGCACCATTGGTTTCTCTCCCTCTTCTATACAGACATGAGTGATAGGTAGCAGATTCCTGGAAGACAGGGAGAGAAATTCCTAATTATATGAAACCAAAATTTGATAAAAATCTTCTCAATCCCTAAACACTGTAAGTGACAGTAATTCAGCATTGAAGAAAAGCATTTGCTTTTCTTGCATTATGAATTGCAGAGCACAAGAGAGAGAAGATATCTGAGTACTTTCCTATTAGGAAGAACACTCCAGATTTTTTCACTTGGTCCAAAAGGGCTTAAATACATTTCTGTGAATACAGTTTATCATTTATATTAAGAAGCGATACATTCTCAACTTGGAAATGTATCATTCTAAATGCAACTATAGATATAAAATATGTAGCTCCATTACAGTGGAGTAAAAATAGTCAAAACATTGTGTTTGATCCACTTCAAAATGACAGAACAGAAAATTTTAGTTTTGAATCAATGAAACATTAAATTGCATTCTAAATACAGAAGTATCTCAGTAGTTTTATCACAGGTGTTTTAGAATCATAGAATCATTTACATTGGAAAAAACCTTTAAGATCATCAAGTCCATCAACCATAAACCTAGCACTGCCAAGTCCACCACTAAACCACTTTAAAGGTCCCTTCCAACCCTCCTTATGGCTCAGATAACCCCCATGTTGCATTTTTTATGAGCATCTTCCTATAGTACCAACATATAAATTTGTAGAAACTTGAAACAAACTACATATATAGTTTCAATTTCCATGAAACATTATTTTAAAAACTATCTTCTATTGAAAATGTATTAGTAAGTCTCCAACGAGTTATAGTCATTTTTAAAAGGGAACTTTGAAATTTCCTGTTCTTGAAGATGTCTGATAGTCAGATGTCACACCCACAAGCTCTACATACCCATGTAGCTCTACCTTCGATCAAGATAAAGGTCCCAGCTTTATAGGCAGCATACAGAAGAAAAGCTTTTTGGACTTTAAAGAGTTTGGTTTGTAAAAGGGAGGATAACAGCTGATTTTGAATGATGAGAGGGGGCTTGTTTCATTTGGTTTCAATTTTGTTTCCCCAAGAACCTGTCAATCCTCTTAATACAATCTTGTATTTTAGGCAAGGGCTTAGCTGTAATACCTCTTAGAAGAACAACTTTTCAATGCACTGTGGAACTAACAATTCTGCATGAACTATTTTCATTTCCTCCACATTAACAGTAAGAAAAGATCAATTACCAGTCTAAGGACTTGATGATGAGCGTAGGTTTCTTCTTACCTGCATCCTTGCCAGCAACAAAGATCTTTAAGGCCAATTTCAGCCTTTAATCCAAGCTGCAAAACTGCCACTAACTCAAGCTGTTTGGGGCATCAATTTAAAAAACTTAAGCTATGACTCCAAAAAACCACGTCATTAATTCTTAAGGAATAAATCCCATCAGTGATGCTACGATGCCACACCAGGAACACACACATGCAAGAGTCCTAAAAAGCATTTCCTTGTGTCCATGTGGGATGGCACCTAATCACAATACTTTTCTGTGCCATGTAGAAAATTATGAACAATACAAAACAGTCTAGTAAATTAGCTAAACTGACAATCAACCTGCATATATACTTACTCTCGTCATCACTAAGATCCCACCACATTTAACAACTAGCCTGTGCAAGAACCAGCATAAACCAATGCGTGCCTGCAGCACGTTTTTCTGTAATAACTAACAATATATAAAAGAAATATCTACCCATATTGCACTGCAAGTCTTGGAACACCAAAGACTTTCCCCATTTTCCCACATGCCGCAACCATTTGATTTTATGGACTGCACAGCTAGGAAAGAAGCTTATAAGCAGTCTTTGCAATAAGAAGCATATCTAGAATTCTGTATTTTAAAGTGACACCAAAATAGTTTCAGCTCTTTATGGCTTAAAAAAAAGAAGTTTCAAACATAAAAAAATGTTGCTGAATTCTGAAAAAATTTCCCTCCTACTAGGGAGCTTTAAGCACAAGTATTTTCAGCTCACACAGATACAGTTTTGCTTATAGACACTGCTTAGCTTACCTGTGGTGAAGTCCTCTGAGTTTACAGCTTTCAGTCAGCATCATTGTCACCTGTACCTCTGAGGCTTGATCTAAGAAAAAAAATAAAGGAACCACAGATACAACTTTAGGAACAAATCAACACATTAATTAAAATTTGGTCCAGATTTCCAAGTCAGTTGAGGTCATTTGAGCACAAACAGAACTTGTTTGCCTACTTTTTTTAAATGGAATTTAAAAAACCCCAAACGAGTAAGCCAACTTCTAGGGAATATTTCTGCTTAAACAAATGGGGTGAAGACGAAAAAGGAAATAAAACACACTCCAGGTGCTGACAGACTGTACTTTTGCCACTTCCTGACAGCTTCTGGGCAGGCATGAACTGCCTGCACTAGGCAGCGCGGGTCACATCCTCCACATGGGGCTGCTACTGCTGGAAGAAGGGGAGCCTGCCGTGCGTTTCCCAAAAGCACAGAAGTGCTCAGAAGACACCAGTTTGCTGCTGAATTACCAGTATAGGCTTCTGCAGATTACTTCCACACTGATGGAGACCATTTATTTCTAGATTTACTTATTTACTGCTGTCTCCTTGAAACACTTGACTCTTGGTAACCTTAGAAATGTTTGCTCTTCTCCTCCCCACCTTAAAAAAAAAAAAAAAAAAAACCAAAAAACAAAACACCCAAAAAACCCAACCCCACTGCTGCCAGCTAAAATTCAAGCATCTGTGAAAACTCCAGTAACCCACAGCAATCAGAACATCTACTGGGCAGAAGCAGAAGTGTTGCCTGTAACCCCTTCCCCACAGATATTTTTGTGTTTGGTTTTTTTCCCCTCTGGTGGCAAGAAGCAACAGTGACGCTTAACGTGATGTAAATCACAGCTCTCACAATCTCACCCTCCTCATACCTGGGTGCATTTTCTGCCCCTCCTTCATGCTAGAACTAGTACTGGAGTGCCTAGGCAGCAAGCTAGCACAGGAGAGCGCCCAGCAAAGGCCAATCAGTTTTCCTTGCTGCATTAGGATAAATTTACATATTACAGATGTGTCAAACCAACATTCTACTGCCCTGGGAGGAAGAAGAGGAAAGAACTTATTTGCTCTTTTCCCTTCTTCATGGTCTTACCCTCCTCCCTGTAGCAGCTCTGACACCCTTTCCTAACTGAACTTTAACCCTGCAAAAGAAAACATAACTTTTGACTGACTTGAATGGTGAACGTGGTCAGTGCAGATGAGCACAAGCTAGGGAAAGAAAGCACAAAGCCCCAAGAGAGAGCATGGCCTGCCCCTTATGGCAATGGCAAGCTAAATAGATAGGCTCTAACCATAACGCACAAATTGGCATTTAGCTTTCCAGATCTGCTGGAAGTGGAGGCAGCCTCAGGCACAACACAGCTCCTGCCTAAGAAGGGTTCATCAAAAGAGAAATCACATAACTCAACCTGTAAGCCACAAAACATTGGCTGGATTGAGAAAGTTCCCTTAAGTCAGGGAAAGGAATAATATCCCAAGGCAAACTGCTTCAAAGGCTGCTTTACTACCTTGGCTCAGGAGAGATTAAAAAGGAGGTATGCCTTCCCAAAAGCATACAGACAGTAAAAAAGGAGATGATCAGAAAATGGAGGTTATAAATGCAGATACAGGTCCCAGCCAGAGGCACCGAACCCTGAGCATGCTTGGAAACCCCTAAGGAGCATCACTGCCTAGACCCCATACAGGCTGGAAGGACCGAGGCCACCAGAGCCAAAACACAGTGCTCTAGGGAAGTCCACACACAAAGGTGCCATTAGATTAGTGACAATTATGGCTGTGGTATATCATGGGATGCATCAAAACAGTGCATGTCCTTGTATTTGATAACAAGTACATATGGGGAGAGGGTATGAACAGGTTCTTGCAGTGGAGACATTTAAGTAATGCTCAGCTGAAGCCTCTAGTTTGCACTCCAACACAGAGGCATGAGAAAGAGAAGGTCCTACCTACTGTGCAGCAATAGCACTCAAGTGTTTTATATGCAACAAATTTGATAAGTACTCGAGACTTCAAAAGGCTTGTAAACAAGTAAAAAACCAAGATACTACATTAAAATGAAGTTACATAGGCATGAATGACTGAATCACCCAACTCTTATAAAGGGCAAGAAGCATTAAAAACAGAGGTATAAAAGCATATTGTAAGAAGCTAGAGGAACTGCCAGCAGGCTGCTAGTACACAGCTTCAGGTTTAAATGCATTAATTACTAGAACTCAAAGACCACAACCTCTTCAACCCAGCATATGACGTTAACTTGCTTATACATTCTTTGGCCCTGCACTTGCTTAACTGGTTTGCTTTTAATTTTAAGAGCCACCATGCAATAATTTGAAGCTCTAGATCAGAGATTATTTAAGACTGGCTTTAAAATCTACAGAACGAGTTAATCTGGTTCAGACAATGCACCTATTCATCTCTTCACACTAACACTGTAAGAGGCAGTGCTCTTCTGCTGATGCCTTTCCCTTTCCATCACACAGGGTGTTTTTCAGCAGGTCACTGTTACGTTTCATTGTTTTCTTTCACCTCGGAGACGCTATGCTATAGTCGTTGAGCACCCAAAAGGACGATTGACTCCCATTGAAGTATATACAGAAATCTAAATCTTATCTTGTGAAACAGTCCCAGCATCCATATTGTGTTTTCTTATCAATATTATTTCCTTGTTTTCTGTATGGAAAAAACTTACACAACACCAATAAATTCAAACACACTCAGAACAAACAATAGCAGTACAAGTCTAATCCTCCACTAGCTTAGACCAGTGCCAATTTTAGAACAGGCACACAGTTTGATTATTGTGGTTTTGTACTAGATATAGTTCAAAACAGAATATAAATCACCACTTCTTTAAGTGATTCTAGTCAAAAGGAGGTAAAAAAATACCAAAATAATGTTACTGCAACAGTCCCCATTGCAATTAGACTTCCTTTTGAGGCCATTTTCTTTAGTTACACAACAAAAAGTACATTTAAACAAACTCTGTCACATTTAGTAGATTATAACCACTTTCGAGCACCCAGCAGACAGGTCGTCATAGAGTAGGAAGAAGGTGATTTTGGTAATGATACATTTTGTTGTAGAGGACCTGGTGCATCTGACCATCCTGTGCTGAAAACCCTTAAAAGCAATCCAGAAAATTCACAGCATTTCTGGCTTCGATACAAGAACTATGCAGTCCCCGAGCAAAGCCAGTGACAGCCACGACCCAGCAATTCCAGCTTGGTGAAAGGTTTTTATAAGGACATACTAAGACGAATCCTACAGATTTCATTTCCCTGCCTGGGCCAAAGTGTAACCCTGTACCAAAACCATACATCAAATTAAGCATTACATGTAAGCACACACACGCGGGCATTTTATTCACAGAATTGTTTGTGTAGCCACACAAAATGAGACCTGGGGAATGATCTTGTCAAACACACAAGAATGCCCACAGGCTTTCACAGCTCATTTTTTCTGTACCAGATCTGTGAAGTCATTTGATATGAACACAGCCACACACACAGCTGAAGAGGGGGAAATGGGAAGAAAGCCTCCCACAGAGCCAGAAACCTCTTTAATTAGAATAGCAACTTAAAAGTCACAACAAAGGAGGCCATAGACTCCCATATATTAAATTTGGGCATCAGGAAACAGCCCCAAGTTTAAGTTGAACATGCCAGGGCGAGGCAACAAGGGCTTGTTCCACAACTTCTTCAAAGCCCTAAAAAAAAGCTAAACTTCCCTCTCACATATTAACACTATTTGTGATTAAGAATACATCAGAGCTCAACAATTCATGCAGTTGCAGCCTGATGATTGCAAGGTGTTGCCAGGTCAGTGCTTCTCAGCCCTGAAAAAGCATTATGTATTTTCACAAGACTATTGTGCACCAACAGCTGAGTAATTGAACAGCAAAGACTTCAGGTCACATGAGTTCAGAGAAAGATTTAATACCCAGCAGTATTCTAGATGTTCAATTAGGACCAAAAAGGTCCAACTTTCAGAAGGTGCTTAAAAACAAGACTATTTAAGATAGATGTAAATGCATTCCAGAACCAGGAAGATGCTTTTAAAGCACTGGTTTTACCCTTTCTGTGCCAAGAGCCTGGTTGTGAAAGTCTACCCTAAGGCACAGAGCAAGAACAAGCTAGGATTTCAAGAAGCTTTGATACGGTTGCAAGTTTATCTCATGATATTACGTTATTTGTATATAGCTAGACACAATGGGGCTCTTGGCACTACTATTTTTATATAACAGGCTAATCTCTCCATGCAATTCTGGCAAGTGTGATATGTGCTGAGGCCCTTCCTGGTTCACGGGGAGAAAGAGCACCTATTTGATTTTTACCAACTTCTCAAAGTCCATCTGCAAAACTGCATTTTAAAATCTTTGTTCATCATCACTTATCAGTCACACAAATCATTGTAACACTCACATGAAAAAAATCTCTGAGAAGTTTTGCGATGACACTAACATTGCAGCAATGTGCTTGCTCTGAGACTGGGCACTCATAACAACTGCAGAGCATCACGCTCTACATTTCACTAGGTGGTAGCATACCGGAAAAGGGTGACTCCACACCTCAAATTACTTACCACAGATGAAAAGCAGCAATTACCTGGATATTGCACTGGGTTACCCGATTAGCTGGATGGCTTTCAAGAACAACATTTTAAGTCCTAGAATCTCAAAATAGCAAAGCACAGCATTACAACTTAGACTTCAGACTGTAGCATGCATGGTCACTGAAGTCTGTTTCTTCAGACAGAAGATAAAGCAAACTCTTAGAAGAAATATAACCAAAGGTTTCAAAATTTCAGTAAGTCCTTTGAGCCCTTTCCTAGCCTACTATGGGCAGTAACACCCAGCAATTTCTGTCAGCACTCCTATCAGAAGCAGCTCTGCAAACACTACAGCTAGGAAGTCTAAGGCTTCTGATAAACACATTTCCTGACAGCAATATTTAAAAAGATGTTCTACTTGAAGTTTTTCTCACCTTTGGACCATTTGTAACATCTTGTTGCCGTGCAAACCTCCTTCTCTAACATGGCCAGTGAACATCAGCACACTTATACAACCCATTTTCTATATAGCTACTGTTTTCGCAAAGCTTGTATTACCCTTATTATCCTTCAGACTTGTGGGCTTTGCCAAATATACTGTGATAAAGTCCACAAGCTCAAGTTATTGAAGTGTGAAAAGCATACAGGCAGGTACAGTGGTCACAGACTATGTCCACAGGAATTGGAAGCGTAGTACTAGAACTGTCCTAAATGTTCAGCTTCAGGTAAGAAATGCTCCTAGTATAAACACATCCTTTTTAATTACTGCTGCTTCTGCATAGCAATTAATTATGTAAAATTTCTCCCAAGGCAGAATTCAATTCCAGTTCAAAGAGAATACTTGCCTGAATACTGCTTTAACCCTTCTACACAAGGCTTTGGTTTTTTGGAAGAAATTCAACACTCAAAAACTATCCTGAGTTCACATTTGTTGTACATGACATTTTTAAAGCTGCTAGCAGACGTTTTCAGAACTTTCTTTCAATAGAAGGATGAACTGCTTAATGAATGTAAGTAGTCATGATCAAATCTGCTTTTTCATAGGTAGAAGGGAAAGTACATACACAAAAATATTTATGCTTTAAAACTTCAAGGGGTCCTAACAGTTAGACAGTGACAAGTTACCATGGAAGCCAGCAGCACATCTGATGGCTTTCTGCCTCCCACAGAAGTGAAGGAAAGACACCTTGCTCCTTTTTAGCCGCTCTATTGCATGCACAAGTCTGGATAGCTACAGAGGCATTCAGGCAATAGCTATACTTTCACGCATCAACATCTATCTGCTTTACAAGGCAACCATGCATCCTACAGAATTCCAATCTTCTGTATGTTAAGACATAAATACACAAATGACGACATAAGGAGGTTACAACATCGGATAATATGCTTAGTTTTGTCAAAATTTCAATAGAGCAGGATTTCTCCCCAAATCTTAATACCAAGGCTATTTATATTGAAATGTTTGTTTCCACACGACAACCGCAAAAGTTTATCTTCCAAAGCAATGCAGTTCATGTTTTCAAATTCAAGCCTAATTTTAGTATATTCTGGAAGTGATTCAACATGATACTGCTAAAACGGGGAGTGCTGTTCTGGCTTTCCTACATTACAAATGCACACACAGTTTTAAACCACAGAAAAGGGCAGAGAGAAGTATGATTTGGGGATACTCCTATTTCCCTTATATAACAATACTAGAATCCAAGTAGCAGCAGCAAATAGCAACAAGTAGAAGGCTCTTTGCTCAGTAATCATTTAACTTAAAATGAAGCAGAAAGTGTAGGTAAATGTGAAGTGAAACTGGGGAAAAGACATAACTGATGTAATGTTTCAAAGTCTATCAATTGCTAAAGGGCAGCAGCTAACAAAATTGAAATACAAGTAGTGATTTTAACTGTATGTAAATGAAAGTATACTGTAGGTTATGAATTTATTTTTTTCCTGCAGAAGCGTATGGAATAGTAAATCTTTAAGTAGTACACTACTTTGGACATCAACCTCAGAGCTGCTACTGCATATTTCTTTTAATGTATATTGTACTACCTTAGGTCTCAGGATACTTTCTTAATGAACCAGGATTGAATGACAAACATAGTGCATTTTTAAGGTGATATTCAGAAATTTGCTACTTTTCCCTAATTCTTTAAATTCAAGTACCTTCCTTTACAAAGACACTTAAGAATTTAACTCAGACTAGAAGCAGCTCTTTTCTGGAATTGTTTTTGTAATGAACTTTCTTCTACAGAAACAGGATCTTGTACTCTGATTTTGCAAGGTTAAGTACTTTTGACAATTAACTTAAATACTGTACATTTAAGGCATGAACTTAAACTTATATTTTCACAAGGCAGTGCTTTTAAGAATGAACTGCCAAAGATGTGAAGTCAGTGCAATTTAAAAATGGTACCTTGGGAACAACTGTGTATGCTCCAGGTTGCAGTATACTATATGTCTAATATGAACAAGAAACCCTTCAACTTGGTTAACACAAAGCTTATTATGAACACTTAACTCGCCTAACTATGCCTTTGGCTCTCCCCTGCTTTGCATAGCCTAAGTTCTCAGGATCTCTATCCCTACACCTTCTAAATACACTAAAGTAGTCCTAAAGGGTCACCAACTTGCACTCAGCTAGGTCATAAACAGGCCAAAACAGACATCACATGAATGAAGGCAGTAACAGGTCTTCACACTATGGACAGTTAAGTCCCACTTGTTTGAACATACAACATTTAACATCTAATAGGTTTCCTCATATCTACAACTCAAAACAAACTTGCACTGCAAAGTGCATGTTTTGACTCATACTAGAAAAGTCTTGTGTACTACAAATACTTTGAAGGCAGCTGCAGTCCTGAGATATACCAGATGAATTCATGGTAAGGTCTTTCTCCAAGGTTTCCATTACAGCATCACGATCCATATTTGCCTATGTGGGTGCACTTTGAGCATCCCATCTTAGATTAACAATAAATAAAAATTTTAAAAAGTATAATGTTGGAGATAGCCAAGAGTGCTGAAAGAGTCCTCTAGTGACCTATGGTGATATGAACAAAACTCAAAGCTTTGTTAATAAGATGATGAAGTCTTAAGAGTTAATCTTCACTTATACTATGACTTTGTTTCCAGTGCTTTTCATGGGTGGTTTTGTTTTCAAACACTCCTTCCTTGTACAGAAGAAAAATTTTAAGTGGTTAGAAAATGAAATGGAAGCAGTCAGGTTATCTTGAACAGCCCGATCGGTTGTTTTTAACAAAAATGTTACTTGGCCAGAATGTACTAAATGAGTCAGGGCTCTGCACAACTCAAACTCACTGCGTAGGTTCCTGGAATAATACAATTCCATTTGTTCTGCAAAGAATTTTCTCCTTCACAGGAAAAGCACCATTAAACAATGTGTTCTTTAAATCAAAGGTAAAAACTGTGTGTTTTCTTCCTCTTCTGACGTAAGATGATCTAGAAGATTCACAAGAAAGTCTATTTCATGCCATATAAAAGCAGAAGAGAACTGTCAATCACTGGCAAGAGACGCAATGCCAGCTTTGAGAAACATGCCAACCAAGACACTTCCCGAAGTTGAGAGTGACTGGAAACCTCCTATTGGAAAGTGAAGCATTACAACCTCATAAAACAATCCTACCATAGAGCAAGAAACACAATGAAGAAAGCAAATGCCACCTAAGTCTCTCATCTTTCTAACAAAGAACTTATTCAGGTTGTGTTGATCCACAGATTCCAATATCCCAAATATAGTACAGATAACATATTCTTGTTCTTACTGGCAATGAGACACACATCGTTTATCTTCATGAATGTCCATTTAAAGAAAGAATGAAGGCAAATTATCCTTAGAAAAGTCTAAATGTGAAAGAAGCTAAAACTTCTATGACGATGACTAGCAAACTAATACACAGTGAAAATGTAAACTGCAAATAGAAAAGAACAACTGGATGTTCAACACTAAGGATCTAGAGGAAGCATGAACAAGTAACCCCTTTTGCCCAGGGCTTGAGATCTTTGTACTCCCAAAGTTATTAGACCTTCCAGAAAGCTGTTTCTAATTTTGCCAACTGATACCCATTTTTTCTTTTAAGCTCTCCGCTTTGGCATGGAGCACTGCACATAAGGGAAGACTTGTATCATCTAATGCTTTAGAGTGTGTCTGGATGCCCAGCATTAAAAAAAAATAAATTATAAATTAATTTATTTCATGAACATGCAGGTAGAAGCTTTGTCACTACCCAAGGCATGTTACAACTTTTCTCTGGAGTGCAGTACAGCTAAGTGAAAAAAAAACCTCTTCTAAGGGATCTGGAGTGAACTTCTGGCACTCAGGGATTAATTCTGTCTTCAGCCTGTATCTTTATAAAAGATGTGGCATTGAGATTTCAAGAGAAGTTTCTCCAGCTTTTCAGTCATATCACTGTACAAGCTAATGAACAAGTAATCACTGAATCAGTTGAAAAGTACTTTAATGAATTAATGAACAGTTCAGATGAAAGATCCCAGACAAATTCTGTGATGCAGGAGAAACCAGTCAATGCTAAACAAGCAAACTCCCATCTATTTGCCTCCTGCACTGATGTGGCTTTATTAGGATCACACTTGCCCTTTGAGAGTCTGACCTAATAGGTCAATCCCAGCTTGAGAAAATGAGGAATACAATACATTCCTGGAAACTAGTCTAACACACTCTCTGAATAGCCTCTTTCACTTAAAAGAGTTTCTCAGGACAAAGGTAGGCAGGTCCAGGCTTTCTAATTTTTATGTCTTACCAATTCCTTTAACAGCAGGTCACTTCAGAAGGGAGAACGAGTACTAGGTTCAGAAAACTCAAGGCTTCTTGATTTCAGTTAGCACTCTTCTGGTTTATAGTAATGCTCAACACCTTACCAGAGGGCTAGAAAACATCAGGGAAGGGAAGTGGGAAGGACTGCTGCAGTTACTGCCATAACCAGTCAACTGTCTTTGCTTTTTGATCCTTTGGAGAAAAGGATCAACCCTGGTGAGAGATAAGATAGGAAAGAGGCAAACTGACAAGGCTGCATACACACTTCTCTCACAGCGGGAAATACTCACAGATCTATTGTCTGACAAGCATGTCAGCCAAAACATTTATCTTTGACAACACAATCTTCACTGTCCACATTATTAGAAATAACCCATCTTGAAAGGTTATGGATCCTATAATACACTAACAACTGAAGGAGGAACACAAGAAAGAAGAGATCCATGATGATAGGCACCTGCTGTTCCATCTATGGCATGAGCTTTCTTCACAGGTTTTCCTAATAAGCGGTATTCAGAAACCATTACTGGAATGGCACAATAATCCTTCTTTGACACCTTTCCTAGTACAGCAGAGGTCTTCTCCTAAAAGCCAACATACATGAGCTACCCATGGCACAAGGAAGCCTTCCAGCCCCATGTATACCACTTGTTGGGCTTTCTTGGGCATGTCCAGTGGACAATCACTTACCTCACTAGCTTCACCACTCTGCACAATGCAAACTTGCTACAATCAATATAGTTTGCAATGGTAACACCCAACACAAAGCCACTTGTATGCCAGTACACTGGTGTTATTCCGCAGGGGTGAAGGCTTATACCCAATGACACAGTAGACAACTGCACCAACTAAGGTCATGTCTAGACAAAGTTCCCAGGTTACAGGAGGTGATTCTCCACCTCTACTCTGCCCTCCTGTGAGGCCGCCTGCAGTACTGTGTCCAGCTCTGGGGTCCCCAGCACGAGAAAAACATGGACCTGTTAGACCAGGTCCAGAGAAGGGCCGTGAAAATGATCCGAGGGCTGGAACACCTCTGCTATGGAGAAAGGTTGATAGAGTTGAGGTTGTTCAGCCTGGAGAAGAAAACGCTCCAGGGAGACCTTATTGTGGCCTTTCAATACTTACAGGGGACTTATGAGAAAGACAGAGACTTTTTGTCATGGCCCGTAGTGATAGGACATGGGGCAACAGTTTTAAACTCAAAGAGAGTAGATTTAGATTGGACATAAGGAAGAATCTTTTTTTTTTTTTTTTTTTTTTTAAATACAGGGAGGGTGGTGAGACACTAAAACAGGTTGTCCAGAGAAGTTGTGGATGCTCCAGCACTGGAAGTGCTGAAGGTCAGGTTGGATGGGGCTTTGAGCAACCTGATCTAGTGAAAGATGTCCCTGCCTATGGCAAGGGTGTTGGACTAGGTGGCCTTTAAAGGTCCCTTCCAACCCAAATAATTATGATTCTAGTAAGAAATTCTAGTTTGGGCACAAGTGTAGTGATCATATTTACCATGTCCAGGTGTTCTCCTTCCAAAGGGTTTCTTCTATTGGCAACTCCAGATTTAAAGTTGCAGCAACTACCCTAATGTCAAAACAGCCAATGCCATGTCTTAAGTTTCTCAAGCTCTGATCCTAGTGAGAAGAAAGAGGTGCTTTTCCTCTCAAGAAGGTTATTCCTCCTCACAACACCTGCTGAAAGAATTTCAGTTCACATTTTTCAGAAGATCTGAAACACCCCACGCCCTCTTCCCATTATTTTCTGTCATTTGGGGTACCACTGGACTTTATTTTATCAATTTCAGAGTGTACCACTGGGTAAAACAAGACAGTTCTGGAGTAGCTCGTACATTTTGGGGGGGATAACTCAGCTACACAGACAAAACCTTTCTTCCTTGTTTCTTTTCCATGACCCTCAGGCTCCTTTCATGCCTTCAGCAACAGAGATATTTAAGTCAGTTTAATAGTTCTCTTACCCATCTTGCTTTTGTGGTCCTGCCCTACTCCTGTGTTTGTGCCAAAACAGCAGTGTGTGTGGTCACAGAATGAACGAGATCAAGGAAAAAGTCTGCTTAAGAGAGAATTTTTGCAGGTTTTTTTTCCAAGCAGATCAAATTCCCAACTTATTACATGACCCAGCTGCACACACAGCTTTCACAGCCAGGGTACAAAGACAAAGCTGCTTAATATTAGCACTGCAAATGAAATGCTGTAAGGAGAAGAAGGGATGTTTATAGTTATTTTCCTAGCAACATTCCGCTGCCCAAACCAGTATTATTTCACAGACAAGTATCAGCAAAATCTATTATAAACTTTGTCCGTATAGATCCTTTTTAAAGCTGAGAAATTCTCTACAGACAACAATTATGTGAATACCATTACTCCCTTAAGACCATGCTCCAGTTCACCACAGCTAACAAATCTTTCACTGCAAAGGGAAGGGCTAGAGAAATCAGGATGTGCACTGTGTCAAAGATACAAGCCACTGCAAGGGAAAAGTGCAGCTTTAAGAGTGGATTGAAAGCCCCATTTTGGCAAAGCAATTAGATAAGTAGTGATGGGAGGCAGCTAAATTAAGATCTGTTCTCACAAATGTTCTCTGTCATTTAATCCAATGCTATAAAAAGTAAGCATACTTGAGCAGTGCTATACAGCTGTCAAACTGTCCTAACTCACAACAATTTGGGGGATCACAAGACCACTAGCATTTGTTGACTCTGAATCAGGGCAGAGAACCACCAAATAACACAGTGAAGGGGATCACAGATTAAGGTAACACTGGTGAATGATGCCCCAAGTTAGACTGCCTTATCAAACACAGAGAAGCACCAGGCTCATGTGATATAGGATAAGGCTCTTGGAAACTATACCAAATAAAAGCAAAATGACAGTCAGAACTGTTTGGCAGGGAGGGGCAACAGAAGAGGGCACAATTCAGGAAAATTTCCCAAAATACTGGAAAGAAGCAAAGTTGTTTTTTTTTTTTTTTTTAATAAAGAGAGTAGGTTCCTTTGCTTCTTGCTAGAAGTCACTACAAGAAAATACTTGCCTTTATATAAGAGGCTATAACTACTTCAGATGACACAGTTCTAGCTGCCACCATCATGCTAAATGGTAGCTACCAACATCTTCCAAAGGGGCAGCATATCTACTTTTCAGAAGTCCTCTCTGGACTCAACAGGGATGAAAAGTGCTACAGAAGTGTACCACCTCAGAGGCACTCCTGAAGAAATAATGGAAGTATCTTGTGACTATGAGAATAACTGTCACTCTGAATCTAGGAATGCTCTTGAGGACATGCAAGAGAAGAGCGTGAAAAGCGACAGCAGCAAATCCTCACTGTTCAGCCTGCTGTGAATCCCATTAGCAGAAACACAAACAGTTGTTCCAGAGCACAGATCAAGCTCTGCTGCCTGACTCAATGCTGAGAGAGATTTACTCACAGGTTACCCTCCTGCTGCCCACAAAGCAATACTTCACTGTTGGTACCCATTCCACCTTACAGTTCAGCCATACCAGGCTGATTAGGAGGTAAGGATTTGTTAGGCAGGAAAGGAGGGTAATTTCACACTGCCTATGTTGATTACTCACAGCTGGTACCTGGCTCATAGTACTGACATGTTGGACCTTTTTAAGTTCAACATATTTTGTTAGAGCAGCAGGTACGGTATCGGGCACTGACCTGTCTTCACTGTCAAAAGCATACAATCGGGCTAGGCCCACATAAAGAAGAACGTGTAGCTAAGGAATGCAACAGCATCCATCCCAAACTGCCACTTCAGACTGTTTCAAGGAGGGACCCCTTTTTTAGCTACTTTTATTCCAAATCAGGTTGACTTCAAGAAATTCCTCCCCTTGAAGTGAGTGTGAATCTTTTTCTAAGTGGCTTTCCACATAAACTTATTTTTTTTCTTATCACAAGCATCCGATCATGTGAGAAACTTAAAAAGAATAATAGAAAGTTGCCTTCTTTAAGCAGTATTTTTTTCTTTAAAATGGCACTGAATAAATGGGTAGCAGAAAGGTTCAACAACAACAAAATTCAGCAGCTTCACCAATTTCCACCTTCCTCTTTAAAATTACTACCTTTAAAAATTACTAGCTGTGCAAAAAAAATTTAAAACTAGTTGAAATTCTTATAGAAGCCTATTTTTTTTTTATAAGAAAGAATTAGAGAAGTTTTAAAATGAAAAACCAAAGGCAATAATATACCCAATTGAAATGACAAAATTAACTGATGAAGCAACTACTGCACAAGGAATTCAGCAAAATAACTGATGAAGCAACTACTGCACAAGGAATTCAGCAAAATAACTGATGAAGCAACTACTGCACAAGGAATTCAGCA
>JANHGO010008061.1:0-47286 GCA_024606505.1 Aquila spilogaster | reverse complement strand
TTCATCTAAAAGAGCTGCAGGTTTATATACTTTTTCTGTGCAGAGCCACATGAAATGAAAACTAATGAGGTTCAAAAGGTTTCTGAACATTTCAAAAAAAGTTTCATTTCAGTTTCCCATCTGGAAACTGCCAGAATCGAGGGGGGAGGGGCCCTTATTTCTTCCACGAGATCCTCTTGAGATCTTTTGTTAATGTGAATTTGCCCTTATGAACCCACAAAGGGTCTATTCCCAGATGTTTCCTTGCCTGCTATTTGGGGCAGATCCTGGGTGCTTTCCCACCCGCCATCCCCGTGGTTGGCCCTTCTACATTGGGTGTCTACTGAGTTGTGCCTCCTGAATTCTGCTGGTGGGAGGGCAGAGCTCTGTGCGATGACCCTGGTGGGCTGCAGGTTCCTTGGCTGCCTTCTGTGGGCCTCTGGGGAATTGCACCAAGGATCACTGGTCTAGAGATGCTCCCATCCTGCTTGCTCTTCAGGTTCATCTTCTTTGTAAAATCATAGTGCTAAACCCCTTGCTGCAGTTGTTACAGTTAAGACTATGTCTCTTTCCGAAGAAGTGATCTTTGTTGCAAATACAGTTAGAGGCAACCTCCTTTCCTGCTTGGCATTCTCGCCTGTTCTTTAGTTCTCCTGCATCCTTTCCTGATGAAAAGTGTTTTCACAGACACCTCTTAAGGCCTTGGCCATCCCCTGCTCATGGACTGCTGCTCTCCGATGACAGGGCTCTCCCATTTCAGACTGAATTAATTACTCTATTTAACATCTGCTAGCTCCCTGGAGCAATTAACTTTTAATAACTCTCCCCCTCTCTCCAGGATGGCTGGTTTTGTGCCACAGCCCGACTTCTGGGAGCCTTTTGTCTTTCCATCCTGACACCCAGGACTCTCAAAGCATTTAAACGGAGAGTGAATGTGATCTGCTTGTGACAGCTGCCCCAGCTTCAGCCAAGATCCTTGTAGGTATAGATTTGAAAGGATGATTAGTGATAGTGGGGTGGCCATTTGTGGCCCCCAGACTTGAGCAATCTTAAAGGTGCCCTGAATTTTCAGTTTGGCATGGTTTCCTCCTCCAGGCATCATGGCATGCCTTGCATCTCTTAGCTGTCTTTAAACTGAACACCTAAGCATGAATTCCTTCCAATTATGGGACACTTAAAGTGAAGCTAAATCTACTGTAGGTGCAGGCTGCTCTAGCTAATGTCATATCAAAGTTCTTGAAGTATAGGTAAGTATTGTCCCAGGCAAGAAATTGCTTCAAGACCTGAAGCAAATGCAGTACTTTCTTTTCTAACAGTGTGTGCACCCCCATGCAGACAGACGTAGGCAGATGGGAAGTAAGCCAGTGACATGGACTCTGCCAGGGAGCCCGTGCACTTCCCCCAGCCCAGCGGGGCTACAGGAAGCTGTATCACCTGCCCCCTACTCTGCACCTGAGACAGAAAATGCACTCGGTGTTGAAAAAAACATCTCTGCATAGGTACCATCAAACTCATTTAAATGTCACTTAGCTGACGTGTAGACACAACCCTGCTGTTTAAGACACACTATCTGCTCATAATCACTGCAGGGGGAGTAAAGGCAGCTGTAATGTGCCTGTGGGATCAATAATTACTCTTGAGAGACTGATTGTGCCTGGATTTAAGCACTGGAGAGTATGGAGTAAAGCCCAAGTTAGAAAGCTGCATCTTTGCCAATAGCAGTGCTGTGGAGAGTTGGAGGAGCTGTGGTGCTCAGGGCATGTTATAGCAGTGACTGTGGTGAGGGCACAGGGAACCCACGTCCCGCTCCCTGAGGCCATAGCAGTCCCAGCCAGGAGCTGTGTGGCTGCACAGCACTCTGCCCTGAGGCCACAGACCTGGAGTTGCCTTGGTGCTGTGCAGCTCCAGCCAAGAACGGTCCTCTTGCAGCCAGTGCACCCATAGGCTGTGACTGCCTCCTCTCTCTCCTGCTGATATGTGAGCCTGGCTGGCACTTTGCTCCCTGCTCCCAGTGCAGCCCATGTCCCATCATTCTGACACAACTCCAACTTGTTAAATCCTCTATTTATGATGTATAGTTCCAGCACTTGATACACCTTTCAGCTCCTTGTCATTCATGGATCACTGTCAAGTTTGCATATCTCACTAATAAATAACACAGAATAAATAATGCCACTGATGAATTGCTGAGCAGCATTCCACTAGTGCCCATGCTGGGGGCTGATCTGGTACCTCTTGCTGTCCCACTTAATGACTCACTGCTGCCTGGTTTATGTTCACTTTACTCAGTTATAATAACTAGGCAGCAGTTCCTTGCTTTCTGCGAGCTACCTCTGTGGCAGAGGTTTTGTTAAAATCTGACAAATGACTGCTTTTCCACTACAGAAGTCTTCAGTTTTACTATCTCTGTGCTCAGCAACTGCTAGGGCTAAAAGAGTGTGATCATTAAAGTAATAGGTCCTAAACACAGAGCTGGCATTTGCTGCGCAAGTGAAAACAGCAAACAAGAGCCATAGGTGACTCACTTTGGCTTTGGTGTGATGTGTTTGCCGTGGCTCAGCAGCCAGTGGAGCACGGGAGATGGCTCAGCACATGACTGCAAAGAAAAGTAAATTAAGGAGCAGGAAAGCAAGAGAGCTCCAAGCAAGATGCTGATACAATTACAGCAGAAATGAAACCCAAGCGCTCTCTGAAGAGCTGAGTAACGTGTATGGTAGAGCTGTTAATGTACCTGACACAATACCTTTAAAAGCAAAATCCTGTTCATTTCCTCCAGCACGTTTCTTCCATGCGGAACAGGACGCACAGCGGGAGCATAATACTGAAGGCAGTGCAATATGTGCTGGCAGGCAGCCAGCGGCAGCCTCTGCTCCTGGCCAGTCTGGCTTTGGGGCTGAGGAGCTTCTCCCCTAACATGCAGTGTGTAGGGCTGCCTACCAGGCAGCTCGTCCCAGCGGCAGCTTGAGCACTGAGAGCACCCAGTGCCAGGCAACCACAGACCAACATTGTGCCTCGTGTCCGAGTGAGCTGAGGAGCTACCACATGGGGCTGCCCGGGGCTTGGCTTTTGGGGTTGTGCATCTCTTGTTTGTTGTAGAGAGGGGTACTTAGCAAAGGGACCCTGGTGTAATGTAAGTGCAAGTGTAGTGGCTGCATTGTGAGAAACCAGTGGCAGCATCAAGGCAGTGCTGCTGTGGCTGATGTAACAGCATTTAATCTTGTTTTAAACAGGAAATTATGTGTTTCTTTGAAGCTCACAAACCCTTTGGCTGAGTTTAGAGACCATCAAACAAATAGATACTTCGGAACATTTGGAGGCTGCCGGGTTTCTTGCAGCTCTGGCTGTGAGACAGGCAGCGTTTGGTTGTGTTGCACTGGCTGAGGCACAGGCGCGCGGTCACTGCCTGCCCCAAGCGTCACCCATAACAAATCTGTTGTCACTGGCCACATTAGCATCTGCTGAGCCTTGTCTGTCATTGGGCTGTGGTTTAACAGACTGGAGTTTTACACTACAGTCTTGTTTGAGAGCATAACTGCTTTGTTGTAGTAACAAATCAGGTTGGAAAACAGAGACCAAATGATAAAGTATCTAATAAAGAAAACTGAGAAATCAAGTTCCAATCCATATTTGGCTTTATAAACTTAAGGAGTAGCAGTATTGAAGCATCTATTGTCACTGCTTGTGAGAAGTCAGACCACAGTTACTGTCTGACCAAGCGCTGCAGCCAGGCAGGGGGAGAGGAAGCAAAACAGAAGAGTGGAGCTGTGAACTGCTGCCTCAGCTGTGGGCTGTTGGTAGCTGTCCTGAGCAGCAGTGGTACATAAGAGGTAACCTTGCAGTTGTGTGAGGCTGTTACACGTGACAGACACATCACCAACTGGGTGAAAGCTGCATAAAAAGGTTATTTCAGAGAAAATGTAGACACCGTACTGACAAAATACATTCTGGTTATTTTATTCTTGATGCGAACTGTCTTCTTAACAAGTTGCCACTGAGATGATGTCCCTCCAAATCATGTCCCTAAGTGCTCTAGAGGTAGTGCAGGTGTCCAGCAGCAGGCAGCCCTATGGCTCCCAGCCCCAACCTCAAGCACTCAGCTCCTGTAACATACTATGAACTCTACCTATGGGCTGTTCCAGAGCACTGGAAGAAAGCAGTTGGACCCATATGGGGGCTGTGAGCACTAGTGACTTGTTTCTGCTCTATTTGACATAAATAACGTTGTTTGGAGGAGGTGACTACTACTTCTGTAAGGAAATCATGTGTTTAGGCATGGACGTGGGTTTTTTTTTTGTTGTTTGTTTGTTTTTGAAGGATAGGTAAATCTCACAGCCCTGCCAGAAGGGTCTTGGGGTGGTACTGATGGATGGGAAGCTGGACATGAGCCAGCACTCTGCCCTCGTAGCCCAGAAAGGCAGCCATATCCTGGGCCGCATTCAAAGCAGCATGGCCAGCAGGGCGAGAGAGGTGATACTGTCCCCCTGCTCTGTGCTGTGAGACCTCACCTGGAGTACTGCATCCAGATCTGGTGTCCTCAGTACAGGAGAGATGTGAACCTGTTGGAGGGTATCCAGAGGAGGGCCACAAAAGTTCTCCAAGGGATGGAACGCCTCTTCTAGGATGATAGGCTAAGAGAGCTGTGGATGTTCAGCCTGGAGAAGAGAAGGCTCTGGGGTGACCTGACAGCGGCCTTTCAATCTCTAACGGGGGGCCATAAGAAGGGGACAGACCATTTAGCAGGGTGTGTTGTGACGGGACAAGGGAAATGGTTTCAAATTAAAGGAGGGGAGAATTAGATTGGATATAGGGAAGAAGTTTTTATGATAAGGGAGGTGAGTTCCTGGCACAGGTTACCCAGAGATGTGGTGGATGCCCTGGAGGCATTCAAGGTCAGGCTCGGAGCAACCTGTCCCTGTTAACTGCAGGGGAGATGGACCTCTAAGGGTCCCTTCCAACTCAAACAATTGTATGATTCTACAATTCTGTGACCACCAGCATTCATTTAAAATCTTGTGGGTTCATTTTTTGGCATAGGGCATTAATAAGACAAAAACATCTTCTGATGTATGAAAGCACTTTTCCTCTTAAATGATATGCAGTGTACTGATATGAAATAATACAATGAGGGAAAAAAATAATAGCACTTCTAATTGGTTCTACGTACATTTGAATATGAGTGGGAATTAAGTGCTCTGGACTATTTTTAAAGGATGACACTGCTGCCTTCTCATGGGTTTTTATACTTGTTTGTAATGACTTGTTTGTCTGTTTGGCAAAGCAATATCTAATAAGGCTGAGTCAGGCCCCTTGGTAGACACCCTACATGTTTCCTGAAAGTGAGCACATAAGGAGACTCCCAGGGACTCCCTGGTACTGTTCTTATTAGTAAACAGGCTCCAGCAGGGTGCCTTTTGAAGCAGAAAACACAGGTTGAAATATGAGGCTCTTCTTGTCTTCTGGGGCCCTCAGAGGAAGGAGTCCTTCCCCCTATTTGTGTTTTCTAGCCCAGTGCCTCCCACATTGTTACAGCCCCAGTGAGCTTGCCCCTGCTCCCAGACAAGCTACCAGCTCCATCACTGCTGAAGCTGGTTTGGGATGCCCCCCACTCCTCCTGGGAGCATGCTGAGCCCTCCTGGGCCTTGCAGTCAGCACAGCCCTGCCTCCTTGGTTGGCTGAATGGCACACACGGTGCTGCAGCGAGGCACATTTCCCGTTTGGAGTAATAGATCGAGGCATTTGTATTGGGATAACTGCAAGCTGGTGTCGATCTGTTGTAGAAACTGGAGACTGCTTGGTAATATCCAGCTTTGCAAGGTTGTTTCTTTGCACGTTTATTTACATTTGTTTCATGGTTAGGCCCATGCAGAAGTTGCTAGGGAAGGCAACAAGAACAACTATCAATTCTGTGAGTCCTGGCTGAAGTGCCGAGACAGCAAATCACATTCCTATTTTTTCTCCAAATAATTCAAAGGGGGGAAAAACCCGAGCACCTTTGTCTATAAAGACTTTGTTTATACTAAGGAAAGTTTATACAGCTTGTAGAGAATTAATTTGTAGGAAATGAAATCTCTGTATCTTCTCCATCTTATATACATGGTCACCACCTCATTCCAAATCATACTGCCACTTGGGTTAGGACTTCAGGGTTATCAGGAAGATTTCAGGCTTCAGAAAGAAGAGCTTTTAATTTTAGATTGAGAAAAATGAGCAGGAAGAATGTGTGCTAAGTGTTGCTTTGTACCCTCTTTGGAGGAGATGGGCTTGGTTAATATCCAGACCTAAACAGATCCTTGGAAAACATCATGGATGACAGTCTGTATCAGTTCCACCAGGTGCAGCTGGGAATGCCCATTTGCCCTGGCTTTGGTCTGGCAGAGGACCAGGCGAGGCGTGTCTCAGCCTGCTGCAGCCTTCTCTCAAGCTTGGTAGGCAGAAGTTTTAGGAAGGCATGGCCAAATTATGGACAGTTTTGCCACTCTGGGCGCAGGAACATAAAGGCGGTCAGAACGGCAGAAAAGCAGGATTGCGGTGACGGCTGGGCTCTGACTCCTGCTTCCCGTTAGCCCGGAGGAGGGGTCAGGAAGAAGTTAAACCTTCCGGTCAAAGCTGAGCGGAGGGCTCACAGCATCTGGGGTCATGTTAAGAATGTAAAGACAGACTCCTGAATGAACTTCTCATGTCTGCTGATCCTCGCCTCTGCACATCCTGCTCCCATGGGCAGTGGGAATGACAGAATTCTGAGTTATACTTGTAATATTTTTAGCTCAGACCGCAACAAAAAGTACTGGACATCTTATGGGAGAGCACGTTTCCACAGGCCTTCAGAAACATTTGGCTGTCATCTGAGCCTCAAACACTGATGTGTCCATCAGCTAGGTGAAAGTAGTATCCCTGCACACATGGAAGGTCCTTGTCCTAAACGAACACAATACCTATAATAAAAAAGCACCAAAGGGCACTTGAAATCTGTGAGCAGTGAAAACTTCAGAAGAAGTGGACATTTCAGGGTGCAGAGGAGGACTGAAGCATAGGGGCTAAAATTTCAGCAGCATCCTTGCTGAGTGGTTTGGAGGCATTCTGAAGGGCTTTGGGAAGCTTCTGGGACGTGCACTGCTGCGAGGCTGTGGTGAGCCACACTGGTGGCACTGGGGCCTCCGAAAGAGGCCAGCTCACCATTAGCCTCCAGCACTTCCTCTGTGGTCCCAAGTGAAACTGCCTGTGGGCAGAAACCTTCCTCACACCTGGAAGTAAATCCCCAGCTGAGTTTGTTAGACAAACAGGAAGGAAGCAGAAGTGTCATGGCAGTGTTTTCAAAAGATTTCTCTTGCCTTCCTTAGAAGTTCATGTGCTCCCGTGGACTCTGCTGGCCTTTGCAGCTCTCTTGACCTTCCTTGTTTAACCTGGCACAGCCTGAAGTTTTCCGTTAAACCACCAGCAGGCGTTCATGGTAGCATCCACTCCCCCCCGCCACGAATGTCCACGTTGTGGATTTCTTAAAATAATAGCAATGATAAATAAATAGTGCAATCCAGAACTCCTGTGAGAGAGGAGGATGAAGCTTTCGTAGCAATTAGGGATCAAAACATAAAGGGAAAACCAGACAGGAAATAATGGGAGGACGGGACGCAGTGGGATGAGATGTGACCTGTCGTGTTGTCGGCTGACGGCTGAAGGAACCAGTAGGCTCTGTTCTGGACTAGGCTGGGTTGTGGTGCTCGGCACACGGCACTGATCTCTGGGATCAGCAAGGGCCGTGATGCTGGTGAACAGTCGCTGCTGTGCTGCCCAGCTGGCCCTAAGAGGCACCCTGACAGTGCAGCCATCAGGCTGGCTGTCCTGCTGGAGTCCTGCCAGGGACTCGATCCAGTGCATGTGATGAGTGCTAAATTCACTACATTTTTATAAGAGGGAAAAAATTAGATTTATTTTCAAGGTGGATCACGATGTCTTTAACTTCCTTTCTTTTGTGGAAATAAAGAATAGTGCATGGAAGGAGGGACCTCTACCACACAAAATTGTTATCAATTACGATGCTGTAAAAGACCAGGCCGTGCATACGCACTGCGGCAACGACAAAGCCGTGTCCCCTTTGTGCAGGGAGTACTTAGCTCTTTCATAGCATTTGTGGCTGTAGTGGTAGTTGAGCTATTAAAGGAACAATTGATGAGGCTAGCTGACGTCAGTACTTGAAAGGAACTTCACCTGTTTTAGAAGCAAAAATAAAAACGGATGTCTGTTAAAAAATATAATTTAAGGTAATCAGAATGCCATATAATAAGAGGTCTGCTGCACATAATTGGTGTTCCTTTCTTATTTAGCATAGCGGTTTGTCTGTATTCAATTTGCTCACATGGTTTGGTTATTGCTTTTGGTTATTACTATCTATATCTAATGGTGAGTAAACTTTTTTTCTCATTCCTTTCAAAATGGCCTCGTGTCATTTTGCATTTAGAGATAAAATACACATACATGTGGCTGGACCAAAGTCCTAGTTAAGTTTAGCAGTTGCAGAACGCTTTATTCAAAATTCAGAACTTGTCTGGCTCGCTCCAGTTAGCAGCTGCACGTGAGCAGGGGGAAAGGAGTGGGATTTCACTTCAGAGGTAAAGCTATTAAGGTGCACCTGCACTCAGTGCTGCAGGATTAGCGGTTTTCTTCTGGGGGTCAAGTTACAAGTCAGCCTTCTGGGGTGAGCGCCAGGAGCCCCATTGTGGTTTTCTAATCTGGTTTGAGTCACTCTGAAGATCCCTGCATCTCCTGAATATCTCCGCTAGCTCCATGTCAGAGTCACGGCAAGGCTGAGGCTGGGGGGGACCTCTGTCCCATCCGGGACAGTACTCGGGACCAGAAAGTCATCGTTTAACGTGACAGCGCGATGAAAAATCACAGAAGCACAAGCTGAAGTATGGGTTTTTGAAGCTTCTGATTCATGGGTAAAGAGCTTCCTTAAACCTTACATTAAGTAGTGTCTTTTGCCCTTGTCCCTTGCATTTTGCTTTTCAGCAGAAGCTTGCTTTTGTCCGTTCCCTTTGCCAGAGCTCTCTCCCTGCCCAGCCCTGCTGTCCCCACGTTTGCCTGCTCATGTTATCAGAGTTGACCCCTACATGATAGGTCACCTGGTTCTATGTCCAGAATATATTAATTTGAAAAAGAAGATCATCAGCTTTAACAGCCTTCCTTTTCTGTGCCAGCTGCTGTAATTTCTCCTGTCACCTCTGGGGATTTTAGCTCAATAATGAGACAAAACCATGCCGAAAGGGTAACAAAGTCCCTAGTATAAAATAAGCTTTTCACAAGGAATGTTCCCCCTCCCCCCCAAATAAAGGCTGGCTTCTCTCAGATGTGTAGGAAGACCAGCTGACATGTGCATATCCGAGTACCATATTTTGCTGAATGTTTACTGTTATGAGATTTCTGATGAGATTAGTAGATGACCTCTTAAAGCCCTTTCCCACCCAATTATTTATGATTCTGGGCTGCTCTAAGTTCTCATAATAGCTCCTTTATGACTCCTTCCATAGTTTACTTGCTATTGAAGTTAAATGAATTGGTTAGTAAATTCCTGGATGCCCCTTTTTATAACTCAGTTGAGTGCTGTATTTTGTTGCTCTGAAATCCTCTGGCACCTCATCTATTCTCCGTGAACTTTCAAAAATCACTGCTCAAGGTATTGTGCTTGCTTCTATTAGCTCTGTTAGCAATCTCAGATGCTGTCATTCAGTCCTGTGGGTTTATAAATACTTCCCCAGGAATTCTTTTCATCTTCCCCTTTGATTTGCTTGTGGTTCAGTCAAATCATTGGTAGAATCCAAGCCCCATTTTCCATTTGATTACAAAACGGCAGCAGTATTGGCAAAGAGACCTCAGTTTCCCAATGCAGAAGTGGTTAAGGCAGTCAACTGAGCCCAGGAAGACAGCTTCCTGCTGCACGTTGGGACAGCTTCTCTGTGTGTGACTGCAACGAGCACATTGGTCAGAAAGCATGCAGATTATCCTTTTGTAAGGGGTAGTTGTTGGTAAAATATGAGCAAATACTTGATCTGAAGATCAAGACCAGTGTTGCTTGAATAGCTGACCATACGTCATTTTACTTCAAATTTCAGTTCTGACAGCTCAGCAACAGGTCAGAAGGGATAAAACAAAAATGAGGTTAAACAAGTGGGCATTGTAATCGGAAGAATACAGATTAAAAGCCGTCAACACTTGTAACAAGCCATTGATTTTAAATGTCCTGATAGTGGCATAGTTCTCATGGAATCTTGACTGAGCTGGGCTTAGTAAGGAGTATGCAGGCAAAAGCTCCCTTGAAAGTATGAACAGTTTTTAGTAATTTGGACAAAAATGTAATAAAATAAAATCAGTAATTATTCTGATTAGTTTTCAGTGATTCCCATATGTTACAAACTAACCTGTAGTAAAATCTGGGTGAACTCTAATGCACCATTATATAAAGGTACATTTAAGCATATGAGAAACAGCTTTAGCAGCAATCAAAACCTTAGAATAAAGAACCTACAGGTCGTTATCGGAGGCCCTTCTGCTCAGTGGATCTCACAGCAGTGAGCCCACAGTTTCTGGACCAGCCATGTCTCTGAGCAAGTGCTGCTCTCAGACCTGCAGGAGGGCTGTGTGGGTAACTGCCCCAAATCCCTCACCTGCACTACAGTCGTAACGGTTTCAATGCAGTTGGGAAAAAAAAGTGCAAAGGTCCTGAATCTGCACACACGCAGATATTTACTCTTGTGAATTAGAGCAGGAATGCTCATGTGCAGCAGCCTTAGTGTATGCGTTGGTCTCTGCAAGGCTGCTGTGCTCATTCCTGGTGGGGATCCTTTGCCCAGCCAGTTTTCCTGCCCAGTGTTCATCCTGGGTGCTTGGAGCAGGCCAGCCTTCCTTCCCTGAAGGCTGTGAGTTGCCCCCACAGCAAGCTCTGCCTGCGGAGAGGTTTGCTGCAGCAGCTTCAGGAATATGTCTCTTAGAGAATGCTTTTTCCCACCTTCTGCAGTTCTCAATCTACGTGACTTTAAACCTCTTCTCATTTGTTGTATCCCTCCTTTATAGGAGAGAGGAACACAGGCTGCTTTTTGTCATCTGGATTTCTCCAGAAGTGTACTCTTTTTGGGTAGCTGCTCAGTACAGTGGCCTCCCTGCATGGATGCAGGACACAGCAGAGATCAGTGTCATCTGTCTGCACTCGCAGACCTTGCGTTCTGCTCTGAAAGAGGCAAGAGTGGAGAGAGGCTTTTATGGAAATAAACAGCACTTATTTAACCAAATATTGTCGTGGCTTCTGAACTCCAGTTACAAATGACAAGAACTAAATTATTAGATTTCACCAAATGGAGACGTTATCTTGATGAGTGGGTGACTGTTGAAATATAGAGCTTTGGAAGAGCGTGTTGCATGATATTTGCAAACAGCCCAAATCCACATAATCTCTGAGCTCCGCTCCTGAAGATCGCAGCACTGTCCACGTTCTTCCTGATGCGTCCTTTCTGCATGAATTATTTTGCTGGGAGGATGCTATCTAGTAACAGTATTTTCCTCACACCTTCAGGAAAGCACTCTTTGTCCTCCCTTCTTCCTCCCCCACAGTTTCATTTGCTTTCACACTTGCAAATGTCCCTTCTACAGCTGATGGCTCACCTCCTGTTAAAGAAAATATAGCAGAAAACTAGCTGATAGATCTGCCTGAGAGACATTTCTGGTGCTCAGACGTAGCTGTTGGACCCAGGGGCCACACTGAGTATGTGATGCATAACTGCACCCAGCTGAAATATTTTCTGTGGATGGGAACAACAAACTGTCCTTTACCTGCATAAATAAAATCCTGTACATCAGCAACTAGGGTTTATGCATATTCATAAAAATAATTGAAGATTTTTTTCAGATAGCCATCTAAGTACTTGTAGTAGAAATGGGCATTGCTGAAATCCAGGCACAAGTAAATGATGCAGGGTGGAAACAGACTCCTCAACATGCTTAAACCCGTGTCATTTATATTCCTAGAAGCATCGCATTTTCAAAGCTTCCTAAAAGTGTGAAGTGTATCTCTGTTTCCCACACATATTACTCCAGAGACATCAGTCATCTGTTAAAATAGGTTCTGTAACAGTCTGAGAAATGCTGCTGTATCTTGTGTGTTTGTTTTGGCGTTGGTGCTCCAGGCAGATGCACGGGAGATGGAACAGAGGCATGAGGGGATGACAACTGTCCGAGGGGACTGGGACAGCTGGGAACAAGGAAGGAAAGGCAGGGGATCTGTGAGAAGCCAGGCCGCTCTCCAAGTGCTATCACCTCTTAGAAACCAAGTGAATCAGCAAATCAGCACAGGAATTCACGCTTCATGTGTGTCTGCATACATGCAGGCACATTACAGACCTTTGCACTGGCACCTCCCCTAGTGTCTCTGCTCACTTCCTAAAATGCTGAACAGAAGGGTCGCTTACAAGGTACCCAGTGGCAGGCCCAGCTGCTGGGTTCATCTGAACCAAACCCGTATCCCTGTGCTGATAAGAAAGTAAAAGAGGTGTGTCTGTGACAGCTTCATTCAACTGCTGAAGCCAGGAAGGGATGCTGAGGGACCTCTGAGCAACATGCTGCCAGCCCTGGCATGTAGCTTCTGCTCACTCAGGGTCTTCTGCAGTCCTTCTTTTGTTGGTACATGTGTAGTTAACAAGAGAATGTCATACGGGGATCGACAAAGAGGAATTTAAGAGTATTTACACTTGTAATCAAATCGTTCCGTGTTTTTAAGTAATTGGAAAGGGTTGTACAAGTGCATTAGTTGGAAGAGACAGGCAAAGGAGAACATACCCCCTTGATAAATGAGAAGAGAGGACTGGCTTCAACAGATGTGGAGGAAGCTGAGGTACTTAGTGAGTTCTTTGCCTTGGTCTTCACTGGCAGTCAGGCTTCCTATGCCTCCGACATCCCTGAAGCTCTAGATGGGAGTTGGGGAATCAAAATCTTTCCCAGTGTCAGAGCAGAGCATGTCAGAGACCGGCTTATGATACTGAATGTATTCATGTCTAAGGAGCCAGATGACATGCATCCCAGGGTCCTGAAGGAACTGGCTGATGTGGTTGCCAAGCCAGTCTCCAGCACATTTCAAAAGTTGTGGCTGTCAGGCATAGTCCCTGGTGACTGGAAAAAGGGAAACATCACTGCCATATTCAAGAAAGGAAAAAAAAGAAGACCTGGGGAATTACAGACTGGTGAGCCTCACCTCTATGCTTGGGAAGATCACACAGATCTTTCTGGAAGTTTTGTTAAGGCACATGCAAGATGAAGAGGTGATCCAAGACAGCCAGCACAGCTTCACCTAGAGCAGATCGTGCCTGACCAATCTGGTGGCCTTCTGTGTTGGAGTGGTGGCACTGGTGGGCAAAGGAAGGGCAAATGATGTTCTCAGCCTGGACTTGTGCGAGGCTTTTGATATGGTCCTGCACCGCATCCTTATCTCTAAATTGGAGCGAGATGGATTTAAGGCTGTACTGTTTGGTGGATACAAAATTGGCTGTATGGCCAGAGGGTTCTGGTCAGTGACTCTGTGTCCAGCTGGAGGCCAGTCATGAGGTGTCCCCCAGGGGACCGTCTTGGGATCAGTGTTCTTCATCACCTTTATTAATGATATAGACAGTGGGATCAAGTGCACCCTCAGCAAATTTGCTGATGGCACCAAGCTGAGTAGTGCAGTTAATACAACAGAAGGAAGAGATGCCATCCAGAGGGACCTGGACATGCTCCAGGTGTGTGCCCATGAGAATCTAATGAGGTTCAACAAGGCCAAGAGCAAGGTGTTGCATTTGGGTCAAAGCGATCCCAAATATGAGTACAGACTGGGAGAAGAACTCACTGAGAGTAGCCCTGTGGAGAAGGACTTGGGGGTCCTGGTGCACAAAAAGCTGGATGTGAGCCAGCAGTGTGCTCTTGCAGCCTGGAAGGCCCACAGTATCCTGGGCTGCATCAAAAGAGGAGTGGCCAGCAGGACATGGGAGGTGATTTTTCCCCTCCACTCTGTCCTTGCGAGGCCCCAGCTGGAGTAATGCATCCAGATCTGGAGCTGGCAGCACAAGAAGGGCAGAGAGCTGTTGGAGCAGGTCCAGAGTATGGCCAAAAAGGTGCTCAGAGAGCTGGAGCATCCCCCTTAGGAAGAAAGGTTGAGAGAGTTGGGCTTGTTTAGCTTGGAGAAGAGAAGGCTCTGAGGAGACATCATTGCAGCCTTCCAGTACTTGAGAGGAGCTTATAAGCAGGAGGGAGACTGACGTTTTACATGTTCTGATAGTGATGGGACAAACGGGAATGACTTTGAACTAAAAAAGAGGAGATTTAGGTTAGATATTAGACAGAAATTCTTTACTCAGAGGGTGGTGAAGACACTGGCACAGGCTGCCCAAAGAAGATGTGGATGCCCCATCCGTGGAGGCATTCAAGGCCGGGTTGGATGGGGCTCTGGGCAGCCTGATCTAGTGGCTGCATTGGAACTAGGTGATCTTTAAGATCTCTTCCAACCTAAGCTGTTCTGTGATTCTATAATTTTTCCATTGAGTAAAACAGCATGTGGCAGATATTCTGTCTTTACTGCTTAGAGGAACTTCCTTGCCTTTTGGAAACTTCTGAAGCTCTCACTGGAGCCCGAAGTGAAGCCTGGCAGTGTTGCGGGGATCGCAGCTGAACGTGAATCTCTGAGTGGATGAGCTGAGAGCTGAAGTCAGCAGCACCAGCTCCTGCTGCCAGGAGCACCACGCGCAATTATGCTGGTGGGGTGAGCGCTGCTGCTGTTACTTACAGACACCTGCATCACTATTTTTTAACATGTCCAGTTACTGCCATCTTTGTGTTTTATGATAGGATTGTATTAACTGAACGACAAAGAAAGCAGTGAAGAGCTCTGTAGCTCTCTTTTTTTCCCCCAGAGAAATGGATTTTCTGTGCGTGACAGATTGTAGGCCTGGTGGAAACTGTAACAAACAAAATCCAGGCCTGTGGCTTGCAGTGAATCTTTGTAGACAGTATGCACACACCAGGGTACAGATCTCTGTAAAATGTCCTGGGTGTTAAGAAGCACTTCCTGCAGAAATGCATGGCTTTGCCTTGTGATAGCTCCACAAGCTGAATTCTGCAGACATTCCAGACAGAAAATAATCTGAAATTGGACGAATGTCCACACAAAATAAACAGCCAGAATATACTGAAAGAGAAAAATTTGCAAGGTATTCTTCAGTCTGCAGCAGTCAGCCTTGCAAATAAAGTAGCAGGGTTTGGAAAACATACCTCAAGTTAATGGCTTCTCAATTGTAGGCTTCAGAGGCACAGGCTCTTTCTGAAGGGGCTGGAGAGGAGTCAGCTTTCCTCGGGCACCCTGCAGTCACACCATTGCATAAGCACTGTGAGCTGCTCTCCCTCTGCTCTCCTCCAAGTGGCCTGTGTTAGTGGAGCATATCTGTAGGAAAGCATCAGAGACAGTGTTTCATTCAGATGTTCCTCCTAATGCAGTCTCATGCTTTGCTGTACAGTCCTGGCTTTTTTTTTTAATGAATGTGGAGACCAAAATTAACCAGGGAAGGAAAGCAGATGACTTGTTTTATTGACACTTTGCATTCTTTTTACCTACTCTTCCGTGAGCTGTTTCCCTCTTCCATCCCTGCCTCCCCGCTTCCCTCCTCATTCCTGCAGCTGGAGGTGTGTGGCAGGCGTGGCGCAGGACCTAGGGCAGCTCACCATGGGTGGGGGGATCTGCAAGTAGGGGAGATTTTTCTTGTAAGCTTCATGGCTTGTGATTTGTGTCACTGGGAGTGTGGGGCTTCAAACACGTGTCCCATCAGCCTGGCTGGAGGGTCACTGCGATGTTCTTTGTGACTATGAAGAGTTTACAACGTTGTGCCATAAATGAAGGCAGTCAGATAATGGTATCTGGGTGTCTGAGGAGGGGAGCCTTGCTGGTACACTAACCTGCATCCGGGATCCTCAGGAATTTTATACACTTGCCAAATGGGAGCACAGAAATTCAGTACTTTGTGTGCCACTGTGAAGCGGAGGTGCAATCCGGGCACAGGCACAGAAACAGATCTATGTAATACCAGGCAGGTCGGAGTTCCACAGAGAAATGGCCCCTTTCACTGTTAGCCATGCAAACTGCCTTTCAGCTCTTGCTGCATTGTTTTGCGCAACACTGAGTAGCAATATTTGTGCCAAACCATCCGGAGTCCAGAGGGGTGGAAGTGTGGCCATCTGTCAGGCTCATTTCAAGGCTAAGCACCATCCCCTGCATGCTGCAGCCTGGTAGAAAGCCTGTCAGCTTGACATGAGGCAAGAGGATGCTTGGATCTGGGGCTGGCACTGAGAGCTGAGGTGATGTAGGGGACATGTGGGGTGGGGATTGTGGCCAGGAGCTGTGGGCCCATGGAATGGAAGAGTATGCCTCTGCTCTCAGCACATGGTGCCTGGTGGGAGAGTAACAGCCGCCTTTTGGTGGTCTTTCCTTCAGCCTTTTCTCCAGGTATGAGGTGTGTTATCACCTCAGGACTTGCACACGTTGGATCTGTGCTGGGTTACAGGTTTGGAAGTTACCTGTACAGTTATTTCTGTACACACCAAGGCAGTGACTCAGCCCATTCACAGAAAAAAGCTCCAAGATGAAACCAAATATTTGTTTGTGAAACTCTGGAGGAAACGGAGCCTCATGGCCCTCCCCCTCGCTTTCATCTATCACTGTTTTTAAACCATATAAATGAGTTGTAATGCCAGTCGTTTCAGCAACACAGATGTTTGCAATAAGCATGCAGTTGGGAAGTGTAAAGTAAAGATGAATGTATCATTATTATGCGTAAGTAAACTTTTGTGGCCCATTTGTCAGATCGGGCTGAATTGCGTTCTGTCTTTCCAGATTACAAATGGCTTGCATTAAAGCAACAGCTTTTTAAGAAGGCTGGGAAAATGTCCTGCTCCAGTTGCTCATTGTAAATACTTTAGTGCAGAAACTTTGCCCGGTCTCTTCTCTCCCAGTCTTGGAAATGAAAGCCTAGGTGAAAGTGCTGTTGTTCCCAGACCGAGATCCTGTTGTGTGCGAGGCTGCCAGATCCTTTCCTATCAAGGAGAGGTTCTCATAGCCATCAACTATTGCATCTATGACAAGATGCTTCAGTGATGTATAGATGCGTTCCTCCATTTATTTTTAAGTTGCTCTTAAACACATTTTCTTTGGAGCAATGTTTCAGCCAAACAAGACAGGAAGGTAGACCTTTTTTTTTTTTTTGCCTTTAAACTAGTGAACATTTTTAAAAGTGAGCTATGCTTCAGTGTTTTCTGGCACACAGAATCCATCTTAATGTGGAGTACATGACAAAAAGTGCCATGCTTTCTATAAAGATCTTAAGGAGAGTGACTGAGCCCCAGTACCGCACTGTAAATTAACTATTGTCCTTTGTCAGCATCAAGTGTGCCCTGTCATGTCAAATAACCACAGTTGGCATTCTGTTTACGAGCATGGCCCATTCATTCCACCCAGCAGTGAATAATTCATATAGCAAGTTTTACCCTGGGCAAAATACACTGACATCAAGAGTCACTAAACTATAGTCATTCATTGAACAAAATAGTTATTCATGCTTTCAATGTGAACCATTAAATCTTGCCAATTAAATTTAAGAATGAATCAAATTAATTCATTTAACATCTCCTGAGCTCACAGTAACATTGTTGCACACTTGCTGTGCTTTGCTTTTCTTCTCTCCTTCTTTCTTCCAAACTGGTTATACCTGGAAAATGAAATGCTGTGCCAAGCAACTTCTAGGAGACCCTGAAAAGGGAGACCTGGAGAAAGACGACTGCTAAGCCCCAGTGCAGTGTCCTCAGCTTGCAGGGTTTCTTGCAGTACGTATCACAAGCTACTGCATAACAAAGGGCTGCTGGTGGCAGAAGGCACAGCTGAGCTGCTGTGGCCCTCCTGAGCAGCTGGGAGCTGCAGAGCAGGGGGAGATTGAATCACAGGAGCACAAAGGTTGGAAAAGACCAGTGAAATCACCTAGTCCAACCATCAACCCATCACACCATACCCACTAAGCCATATCCCTAAGTGTCACATCTACCCTGTTCTTCAGTTGTTCCCTTGTGGGCCTGCGACCTTGTCCTCTTACGCTTTCTGCCTTGTCCCTCCTATATGGTCTTTAGGGTTGCCACTGGAAAAAATAGTGGCATGGTCAAGTGGAAACGTGAAAACGAATCTTTGGAGGGAGAGTGGCAGTGGTGTGGCAGCTCTGTGTAGTGGTGAAGCATGGCTGTGAGGGACGGAGCCCTCCTCCTGTCCCTCCTATGCTGTTGGGCACTGGCCTGCAGGGCTGTGGCAGGGAACTGGAAGGGGATTTGTGGGTGATTTTTTCAATCGCTGTCACAAGAGGAAAAAAAAAAAAAGCCTCTATTGTTCTTTATTGAAAGTTTATCACAGGACAGTAAACAGAGGAAGTGAGTTTTTCACCTGCCATCACCAAGAGGGCCAGTGGGTAGGTGGTGTTGGTCCGGTTCCACCTCGTCCTGTGGAGCAGAGATTGCTTTGTTAAGGCTGCGGGCTGCCAGCTCAGCCCCTTCGGAACCCCAAACATAGAGGTGGAATGGGAGTGGCACCTAGTTAGGGGGAGTTAATCATTGACTCTTTTGTGAATGAGGGACATGCTGGCAGTGTTTGCACTTGGGGCTCTCCTCGCTGTAACCTGTTGGGTGCTGATCATCTCAGAGGTCACAGGTGGTCTAATGAACACCCCAACTCCTTGTTGTGAAGGGATTGACATGGGTTTGCCTGCTTCTTGAAACATCAACATTTATCCCAGCCTGCAACACCTCTGTGCTCACATGCATCCCTGGGCTGTTTCAGCTGGTGATCAGCAGCTATTTGTATTGCACAAAGTCCAGAACATGTTCTGCTTATTTGTTTTATTTTCATCCCATTTCATCCCATTCCCATTTGGAAAACAGCAAGGGAAGGACAAGTGTGGGTGGCCACATGTTGGCTGTGCATGAGGCTGCAGCTCTGGTGGGGAGTCACCTGGTGCAGCATGGCTGCCTTGCTGCCATCACCCACCCTCCCCTGGGGTCATTGCTGAGCCTAAAATTTAGGGTGAAATTCTCCTTGGAGACTATTTGCCTCTAAGCAGGATGATTTGGCACAAAATAATTAGCTCAAAAGTATTTATCGCATCCTCCTGAAAAAATAGATCATATTCCAAAACACCTGTTTCCCTCTAAGAAATCGCAGCTTCTGATCAGTGTAACTTAACACCAACAAATCCCGGCTGCTGCTTTTATTGTGATTAAGGATGCGTGTGCCCAGCAGCGCTGCTCCTCAGTGCTGTGAGAAGAGGTGGAGGCAGCCTGGCCTGGGGGGCACAGCTGGGGCATGGGCTGCAGGGCTTCACTGCTGCAATGCTGTAAAGCAAAGCTGTGCCAAGCTAGTCCCAGAATTCTCCTGTCAGTGTTTGACCCCATGGTGAGGTTGTCTCACAGTGGAAGATGCATGCTTACAGCTGAGGCCTTCTGCCTTGGTGTGGAACAGCTACAATTGCTGCCCCAACATAACTGTAGAATCACAGAATGGTTTGGGTTGGAAGGGACCTTTAAGATCATGTAGTTCCAGCCCCGCTGCTGTAGGCAGGGACACCTCCCTCTAGAGCAGGTTGCTCAAAGTCCCATCTGGCCTGACTTTGAATGCTTCCAGGGAGGGAGCATTCACAACCTTGCTGGGCAACCTGTTCCAGTGTCTCACTGCTCTCACAGTAAAGAATTTCTTTCTAACATCTAGTCTAAATCTACCTTCTTCCAGTTTAAAGTCCTTTGTTCTGTTGCTACATGCCCTTCTAAAAAGTCCCTCCCCAGCTTTCCTGTAGGCCCCTTTCAGGTACTGGAAGGCTGCTGTAAGGTCCCCCTGGAGCCTTCTCTACTCGAGGCTGAAGAGCCCCAGCTCTCTCAGCCTGTTCTTGTAGGGGTGGTGCTCCAGCCCTCTGATCATCTTCATGGCCCTCCTCTGGATCCACTCCAACAGCTCCATGTCCTTGTGTTGGGGGCCCCAAAACTGGACACAGTACTCCAGGTGGGGTGTCACAAGAGCAGAGCAGAGGGGTAGAATTCACCTCCCTTGACCTGCTGGTCACGCTTCTCTTGATGCAACCAAGGATATGGTTGGCCTTCTGGGCTCCAGGTGTACACTGCTGGCTCATATTTAATCTTTCATCAACTGACACTCCCAAATCCTTCTCAGGGCTGGTCTCAGGCCATTCTCTGCCCAACCTGTATCTGTGCTTGGTATTACCCTGACCCAGGTGCAGGACCTTGAACTCTGCCTTGTTGAACTTCATGAGGTTGGTATGGGCCTACCTCTCAAGCCTGTCCAGGCCCCTATGGCTGGCATCCCTTCCCTCTAGCGTGTCAACTGCACCACTCAGCTTGGTATTGTCTGCAAACTTGCTGAGAGTGCACTCGATCTCACTGTCCATGTCACCTACAAAGATGTTAAATAACACCATTCCTATCACCGATCCCTGAGGAATGCTGCTCATCACCCAGTCTCCACTTAGACGTTGAGCTGTTGACTGCAACTCTCAGATTGCAACCATCTAGCCAATTCCTTGTCCAGCGAGTGGGCCATCTGTCAAATCCATTTTTCTCCAATTTGGTGACCAGGATGTCATGCGGGATGGTGTCAAACACTTCGCACAAGTCCAGGTAGATGATGTCAGTTGCTCTTCCTTTATCCACTAACACTGTAACTCATCATAAAAGGCCACCAAGTTTCTCAGGCATGACTTGCCCTTGGTCAAGCCATGTTGGTTACCATAATGGTAGGGGTTATAGAAAGTATGGATTATTCTGAACAGAAGAAGGAAATTTCTGCTGGAGGCACACTCATGCTTAAGTAAACCAGCTTTCCAACCTCATTCCCTTGAAATTGCTGCAGTGTCCCTCCAAAAACAATGCCTGTAGAGGGGAGCGGAGCCCTTGTCCTCTCCCACAGCAGCAGCAGCCGGGGCTGGGGCTACTGAGCTCTGCTGGGCTGTCTTCTAGGCACTTGTCTGCACATGAACAAATGGCTTTGGTCTGCTCTCAATTTGTTTATACCTTAATCCTCTGGTAGCTTCAGGACCAAATAATTTATTTCTGATTGCTGGTGATTTTTTAACCTGGCACAAAAAGGCATAGGAACAGGCTGTGAATAAACATGAAAGCCAGACAAATTCAGCCTCAAGAAAAGGTGCACATTTTTCACGGTGGGCATAGTTAACCATCAGAGCGACTTGTGGAGGGATTCAGTGGATCTTCCATTACTTAAAGTCTTTAAATCAAGACTGTCTGTAATATAATACACTTTAAGCAGAAGTTTCAGGCTCAGTTCCAAGTTGCCTGGGTGAAATTTTTTGGTCTGTTTTATGCAGCTGGACAGAGCAGATGGTCAGAAAAGCTATGAAAATAACTCCCTGTAACAGATCTGTGTTTAAATAAGCAAACAAACAAACCCTTGAAAATGATACCCACACGTACAAATGGACGAAAATTACACATCCTTAGCCGTACTGGAAAAGGAGATGTTTGTGTCCGCCGTGGCAGGCCATTCCTGCCCCTCCAGCACTGAGTGATTTGCAGGGCAGCACCGCTTGCTGTGCTGGGGCATGGGAGGGCGGTGTCAGCAAGGTGGGTGTGTGCCCTGCTCCTGGTGCCCTGGCCAGGATGGGGAGCACCAGGTCCCTGAGCAGGGATGGAGAGGGAGCGTGGGGCTGGGCCAGTGAGATGTCACGCAGGGACCAGGGTCCCTTAGGAGGCACCTACTGGTTTTTGTCAGTCCGCGTAGTGCTCAGCACCCGCATCTATCTCCCATAACAACGTCAGGAGGCGGTGGTCCTCCCAGAGAGCGAACAGTTGGAGCTCTTCATTAAGAGAGAACCTAATTAGACGTTTATTATTTATGTGGTTTTGCATTAATAGCCTGGCAGCAAGATTTATTTCTCGACGTATTTGTTTCACAATGTGGTTTCTTCAACAATCAATTGATATTTGGTTAGCTTAATAACTATCTTGTTAAAATTAAATTAAATGCTACTCTGGTTTAACTCTATTAAAATAAATGTTGTCGTTGTTAATGAAATGCAAATCACTATTAAAATTGTGGCAGCGCTTCGCTGAGTTGCCACCATTGGGTGGCAGGGCGCTGAGGAATGTGCTGGGGGAGCAGGGGGTGCTGAGTACCAGGACCCTGGGCGAGTGGGAGCTTCCCTCTGTCACGGGCAGGTCTCTGCACTGTGTGGCTGTCCCCAGGCTTACTTGGTTTCCAGCACTGTGAGTCCCACAGACCCAAGCAGCCTGCCTCAGCAGGTGGGGACAGGGAGGGGCATTGGTTTGCCTCTGCCCCTACTTCCCCATCACACCCCTTTTCTCTGACAGGCTGTGAGTATGTACCTGGAGAAAGTCTTCGGTGCGTTTAGGCTGGAAATAGCAGCCAGCAGCAGGCAAGCAGCTTGTTGGCTTAGACATCTGCTGCTCCTCATGCCTCGGGAGAAGTCACTGGGGCAGGTGGTGGGACCCAAATACCAGCAAACTTGGCTTCTCCAGCACATTGGACCATGGGGAGGGGCAGACGTGAATCACTCCAAAGCACTGAAGGAACGAGCAGTGTGCATACAGAAGTCAAAATGTGTCACCAAAACTTTTCATTTGTGTGAGTGCTAACTGAAACAGGAGAAACAGCAGCTGGAGTCTTCAGGAAAGTCTTGACTCACTGCCAAAGTGCTACGCTGAAACTAGTGATGTTAAATGTGTGGCATGTCAGGTTGATCCAGCTCCACTTCTAGCACTGATAGCACATGTGGCTGTCATTGGAGCTGAGCCAGGGCTGGCCTGGGAGGGAAAAGGGAACGCAGAGCCAACCTTCCTATGCCCCTGTGTTCAGAGGGGCCTGTGCTGCTCCCAAAGCAAAGGGGAAAATGAAGGCTTACATTTCAGTCTTTGTGTGTGTGCAGATACCTTGTTTGCGTATTTTCTAAGTGACCAAATTTGTATGCACAAAGTCCTTGTTACTGAGCTACAAGTACTGCAAGTGCAAAGCTGGAGCAGTGCCGACAGAGAAATCCTTGCAGTACCTCACTGCAGCAAGGAGTTGCAAGGGGGGAGTTCCCAGCCCTCCTCTCTTACACATCCCAGCATTTAATGTTCTCAAACTGTTAATCTCTGTGCTGAAGCAAAGAGCAAATCCCTAACAGAAGCGCGCAGCCTTTTGTAACATTTCAACTATTGCCCACGTGTATTGCCAGGCTTGACGAAAGCGCAAGGAGCACATGTGTGATACGGAGAAAAGTTACACCAAGTTAAATGCAGGATTATAACTGTGTTCCCCGTGCTGTTCAGACACAGCCATTTCTTCTCGTGCGTGTGATTTTTCCTTTGCATTTCTGGCTATAGTGATGCCGTAGCTCTAAGCCTTGATGGGGTTTTTAGTGAAGTTGGAAGAACAACACATGATGTCTTGTGCCATATTCATCTTCCAGTGCTTGATGCTTCATGGGATTTTCCAGCAGCTTTCATTTATTGGATTTCCTGCTTAGATTTTTAGTGAAAAGCAAGGAAGATAATGAAACATCCCCTTTTAATTCTAACTTAATTGCATACAATTAGCTAAATACATCACTTGCTACAACTACAGCTAATGCGTTGTTAAATATTATTTTTGCAATAGTGTGCCAAATGACATATTAATAATATTTGGTATCATTAGCGCTAGATTACAAAAATATTTGCATACTGCATATTAGGGTGTGATATGATGCGTTTCCGCGCTGGGTGACTATGTAGGTGACTAAGGATTATGAAATAGATCTTAACACATATACTGAATTTGAAAGCTGCCAGATTTGATGGTTTCTAAGAAAGAGTTAAAGTCGAGTTCCTGATACTGTTTTTGTGGCTCATTTTTTTGGAATAAGCGCATTGAGTTCAATTCCTGAGCAGAGAGTGCTTTCACAGTTACACTTTGCCTGCCCCAGTTCCCCACAGTTTGGTTTGTTGGTTCCTTTCTATTCCTACCTGCCAAGAATGATGAGGGGAAAATTGATCCTGCCTTGGGGATGAGGGCTGGACTAAATGACCTCTTTGGGGCCTTCCCGTCTCCATTTTTTCTCCATTCTGCGTGGTCTGGAGCTGTCACGCATCCAGCCAGCTCACAGAGGACTCTGCGCAAACAGGTGTCTGCATTTTGTGCTGCTTCTGCACTGAGGAAGGCTGCATGGCACAGCTCCAGCTTTCACCCAGGCGTTTTGGTTGTGCTGGTGGGACTGACGCTGGCTGTCCCCTGGGGCTGAATGTCCCCTCAGTGCTGCAGCACCTGTTCAGTGCGGTGCTGGATGGGTCCTGGGTGCCATGGTGCAGGACTGTGCCCAGCACCTTTTGTCAAGGCTCTGAGGCCTGCTGGCACACAGTGTGCAAACACAGCACTCTGTGCGGTGCCCGAGGGCTCAGTGGAGTGCGAGAGTGACTTGAGGCACCAGGGTGCAAACTTCATCTCTCCTAACCCCAGGCACACTCACTCCGGGCCTTTGGTGTGGCCCGAGAGTGATGACAGGAAGCATTCGCAGCCTTGAAATGACATTTGGCTTTTCAGGGCCACACAGTATCTGGGCTTGCCTTTTCAGGGCTCCACGTGCTTCCCGGAGTTTGGGGCAGAGCCATGTGTGGTTCCCATGTGCTTTGGGAACCAAGGGCTCTCTGCCGCTCGCACAGTCTGTAATGTGGAAGCAACAACAAACAGGAAGCCCTGAGGGTGGGTGACGGACAGAAATACAACTTCTGGAGATTGATTGGAAGTGTCAAAAGATGATGATTAATTGAGGAGAATAGAAGTGAGAGGCTCCTTTAGCAGTGGTGAAGCTCTGGACACGGAGCTGCAGGCTGGAGCTGCAGGCTGCACCATGCAGACTGGCTGCTGCGATGCAGCAGTCACACACAGTGTTTGTGCAGTGCTCCAACAGTTGTGATTTGCTTTGAAAATAAATAGAAGTAGCCACAACGTGAGAAACGCACTGCCCCAGAGCTGCCTTAGCTCTCCTCAAGGGTCACCTCTGGCAGCAGGGGAGCTCACTGTGTTTCTCCCGTGGGCCTCTCACCGGGCAGCTGTGCCGCTGGGAACACCAGGCGTGCAGCGAGGCTGGGGAGGCTGCTTGGTGGTGAGTTCACACAGAAAGCACAACTGCTTCAGCTTTTATTGCACCCTTCTGCTTTATTGTTCAGAAGTAGAACTCGAAGATAATGAGTGGAGGGTTTCTGTATTTCCTCCCTTCCTTCCCCCCCTCAGTGCCTTGAGACGGAAGTGTTTGACAACAGAGGGGAAAGTAAGGAAGAGTAAAGAACGAACAGAGAGAGGTGAAGTGCACATGAACTCGTTTCCGCAGCCTTTGACAGCTCGTCTGGTGGGAATAATGAGTAATTTATGTAGCATTCCCCACTTCAGATTATCGAGTGGCTAGACCAAAGCTGGGAAACACTCCAGGTCCAGATCAGATACAACAAAGAGGACATTTGTAGTCCTTTGTGTATTCCTGTATTGTATTCATTTTTATTAATTTCCTGATAGTGGAAGCAATCGGGGCGGGGAACAGAAGGTCTCACGTCCCGCACTGTCCTCGTGGTGGTCGCTCCGGGTGTCGGGGCCAGCACAGCTGCAGTGGGATGGCCCCACTGTCTTCAGCCAGGGTCCCCTCTGGAGGCCTGCAGCAAGGTGCTGGGGAGGCACTGAGGAGGGGTGGAAGTGCGTGTAGTGCTGCCCTCAGCCACCGCCCCCCAGCTGCTCCGTGTGCTATATGTGCACCCAGAGCAGGCTTTTGGGGTGGTCTCACAGTGTGATGTTGTAATTGTGCCGCTAACTGGGAACGTCCTTCTGTAGAGAAATGATGTACAGCAGGCTGGGAAATACCTCCCTTCTGTAAAAACAAACCAACAGAGAGAACCAGCGAAATGCAAATAAACCCCTGAGAGGCATTTTCCTATGGCAGTGACTCCAGTGAAAGGGTTTGGGAGAGGTCTACTTAGAGGGAAAGATAGAAATTTCAGCTTACAATATATTTTGCCTGTTTTGCTGCTAAAGCAGTCATGTACTGCCCGTAACTCTTAGAGGCATATTGCTTTACGGATTGCAAACAACCTTTTTGGGTAACTATTAAGCAGACTTAACTGTATCCTCATTGCATTTATTCACAACAGCTAAGATTATTGAAAGCAATGCTACTTTTCCACTGGAAATCTTTGTAGCCAGTTTGGTGTTCCTGTCAGTTTCCAAACACGTTTGTCCTTGAAAGAAATAGACCAACAGATCCTCTGAGCCAGGTTCTCTCCCACTGCAATCCCTTTACACCATTGCATCTGTCTTTTGCAGACAGCGTTACTCCGATTTTATACCAGTGCAGCCAGAAATAGAATTAGGTCTGCCACCTCCAGCCAACATTATTCAGAGTAAATCCTCTTCGGCGAAGGAAGCAGCCAGCTAGCTGCCAGCTCTTGGCAGGCCTGCAGAGCCCTGGCATCCATGTCAGTTTCAGAAGTTGAAAATTCACATGGGGTTTAATGGTGGGGAGGTATTAGAAATTTCTTAAAATGAATTAGCACACTTTAAATCCAAAGCAGCCACTAGAATGGGCCCTCCGTATTCCCATGTGGATTTGGTATCTGCAGAGGAGGGAGACAGGAAACGAATTGCCCATTTTTCCCATTCCCATGCTAATTTACTATGTTAGCATCTCAGTATCTCAGTTTGTCTGTAATAATGGACTAGCCACTTACATGGACACTCCACCACAGGGCAGTGAGGTTTATTGGACGTCCAGCAGTAGTAACAGCAGTTGTAGCAACCTCCATCAAGAGGGCTTCGTGTTTGAAGGAGCAATGGTTATTCTGGTTTTGTGAGTGCAGAAAACAAAGCTGAGACTGGAGGTGCCCCATCACAGCAGGCTCATGGTGGCAGCCAGGCTCCCTGGAGCTCACTGCTCTTTCAGAGCATGGGGCACAAAGTCAGGGCAGCTGCTGAGTCGTTTCCATGTGCGTCATGAAGCATGCCAAGTCTGTGGGAGCATCGTGCTGTCAGGAACCACCTTGCTCCCTGCAGAGCTGCACAGAGCGTTGTGAATGGGACGGACTATGGTCTGGTGGCAGGATCAGGACTGGTTGCCTCTATTGTTGGGAGCGGAGAAATAATCCATAGCTCTCCCCTGGAGTATTTAATTTCCATACAGTTGCTGATGTACTCTTCTTCACCCTGTTTGCCTTGTATCAACATGAGTCTAAATTCTCTCTCCTTTGAAGCAAAAGGCTACTCTTTCTTTCCATTCCACACAATGGAATACCTGCCGTCTGCTTAAACGCCACTAACAAAACCTCTGTGTTTGCAATGAGATGGAGGCAAGATGGTGTCAGGTGACTCATGGTTTATATACAAGTGTATGAAAGCCAAACTAGCCCTTGGATAGCTGTGGATAATTCTTTCCATCCCATAAAAGACTGGTAGTTCATACTGTTTTTCATATTTTATTTGCTGGGTTTTCATACCAATTACAGTATTTACTTAAAATAACAAGTTATGTGAGTCCGTCCAATTCCCAAGAACCCCACTGCCATTTTCATTAGGAGCTACAATTAGTGACACAATTACGTTGTTCATGTCCACAGGCATCCTGAGCATTAGACCCGTATCTTGTGAGTAGTTTTCTCTTGTGTTACCTGGCAGTTGTCTGCTTGTATTCCCTCGCTTCAGTTCGCTACCAACCAGAAATTACACACTTGTAAAAGAGGCGTGCTGTTCTGCTGCAGTGACTCAATGGCTTTGCTCACAGTCCTCTTTTTTGTGTGTTAGTAAAAATCAAAGTTTCTCTACATACAGCATGAGCGCTGTTGCTGATTACAACTTTGAGGTAGATTTTGAATTGAATCCTCAGTGCAAGGGTGAAGGTTAAGCATGCTGACAACTTGTGGTCTCGTGGTACGTATCTTTGGAGCTGGAGGTGAGAGGGGTAATGGATGGCTCCATTTGCAAATGCTACGAGGAGCACGTCTCAGTAGCAAGCAGCCCCGTTTGCTGCGGCTCCTTGCACAAGCGGGACAACCCACGCTGATGTGTAACTGCTGCGCACACTCGCTGGGTAGCATGGTTTGACTTGTGGCTCAGAGATTCTGTGGGTTGATTAAATGAGAAATACTTTGGGGTTTTAGTTAAAAGATGTGTGTGTCCTAGCATGGTGTGCCTGGCTTTCTCCTTAATGCCATTTTCAGGAGCTGTGCGCTACCTCATCCATACCTGCACAGGTGGGAAAGGGTCACAGCAGAGCTCTGCAATGCTGTTTTTGGTGTACCACCAGAAGGAAGTGGCACTGACCACACTCGTAGCATGGTGTTCAGAAACTAGGTTTGAGCTGTGTCTGTCAACAGCGTATGCTTCCATGGGACACCGAACTGCAGATAATCTAAAAGGGATGCTTGCAGAAGACTGTAGTCACTGTATCACTGTCAGAACTAAGGCAGCCTGGCCTGAAGGTAAATGTGGAAGAAACCTTTGCTCTAAGCCTCATTTGAACATGATCTTCATTTCCAAGTTGACCAAACTGGAACCAATCTGCCTCAAATTTCATAGTCAAGATTTTGTGCCAAGATTAGGTACAAAGTGGGTCAGCTATTCCGAGGTGTAGTTTGTTTGAATACTGGATTTGTACCATCTTGTTGTTATCTGAACTGACTATTATTTCCTACAAACCAAGTTCTGCCTGTGGATTGCTCTGTGAGTGGCAGATCTGCGGGTACGTTCTCACGTTACCATGGGGCACTCCTCCTGTGCCACTAGCTCCTGAGCACTGCTTGTTGGGGTGGAGAACTGCTTGGGAGAGGGGGAGTCACTGCCAGTACAGAAATGGAGCTCTGCCAGCTGGACTGAAACATAGTTAGGACACCTAGCATGGTCCAGGAGAAAAAACGCCTCCTTTTAAATACATAGTTGCAACCCTAAAAGCTTCCTGAAGCTTTCTTGGGGCAGCGAAGAGCTGTTCATCAGGACTGTATGTATATTGCACTGGCAAACGTCACAGTGATGGGTGTGGTATGTCCACAGATTCCTGCGTCACCTGCCTGGGTGCACATCACAGTAGGTTGGATTGTTCTGCGTTGAGTTGGGCAGTGCAGCAGCCCCAAGGCGGGGGCCACAGGGAGGAACTCTCCTGCAGTTGCCATCCTTTTGCCCATGTCTTTCCTCCCCATGGCAGAGCCTGGTGCCCTGGGGCAAGTCCCTGCACCTTTGCACCAGAGGCATCTCCTCGCTGGCCAGTGCACCCCTCGCACAGATCGGCACACACACTGGGCCATGAAGGAGCAGGTGGGTGCGCGCTAAAAGCAAAGGGCCATTTGGCACGTAGTCGTTAGCTGTCGCCGAGTGCATTAGTCCTCTTATATCTTTCAGAAAGTCATCGTTTTATAACAGAAAATTGCCATTTTGTTCCAAGCAGACTTAATTTCTGTAATAAGAATAAAGTCTCTTAATTGGGGTCAGGAAGCAGACTGCCCAGCCCTGCTCAGCAGGGGGGGCAGAAGCTGCAGGCACACAAGGGGACAGGGAAGGGGTGCGGGGCAGCGTGTGGGTACCCAGAACCTGAGGAGTTTGTCCCAGCACCTGGTGCTGCCTGGGGGAGAGGAAAACCCGTGTTTTTCTCTCAGTGCCTTAAAATCCTGGTGCTTCGCTGACACGCTCTGCCTCAGCCTTTGGCTGTCAGAGTGCAAAATGCTGCTTTTTGCCAGTGGCCAATGGGTAACGTATAAGGCTGGCTCTCCCCACAGAAGAAATGTGGATAATTTGTTCTGTTTGCGTGGTGGTGAGACTGGCACAGCTGATGCTGCTTTCACTGCATGTGACCACTAGTAACACGTCGCTCATTGGTCTCGTCTTCAATGAGCATCTCTAGCTTTTTTAGTTAAACGACACCTGCACCTCTTCGGTAAGGCCCCTCGTTAGCCGGTACCCAGCCTGAGCGGAGCGAGCGAACCTAGCGCGGGGCAGAGCCCGGGACGGCGTGCGGCTCCGATTCGTTGTCAGCCATCACCACCTAGCGGCCGAGGGGCTCCCCTCGTTCGCCTGCCAACTTTGCTGACCGGTTCAAGTTTTTCCCCCCGAAAAAAGCGTTTTAAGCCTAGGCTTACGTGGGCTGGGCTCACTCTGGACTCACACCGGCTTGTATGACAATGGGACGGTGCTTCCTAGCAACGGAACCCCACGGGTACCTCTCAGGCACCTCAACTGCTCATGCGGATAAATGGGAAGGTGTCAGCTTTTGCCCAGGAGGTAGATGGGCTTTCTTCCCTGGTTCACATACGTTACAACCCCAGTCCTGAGATCCAGGAATATGTGTATCCATAGCGTAGGTTTTCATCTACTTGCAACAGAAGGAACATTTTAGGTCCATAAAATAAAAAATAACCTCATTCTTGTAAGTGCTCTCGTGGTGCACCCTGGAAAACCAGGGGTGGGAATGCCATGTGGATGGAGCAGGACAGACACCTCGAATTCCTTGTTAACAAAGCAGTGAAGTTGCTGAAGCCCAGGGAAAGAACAGAGGGGAGCAGAGTCTGTACCAGCACACTGCTCCCTCCTTCTTCAGCACGCGCCACGTTAATCTGTTTTGACTGCGCCAGTTGTGTCTTCCTCTTCATTGTCCCCACCTACGGTTCTGGAAACCTGAACTCCTGCCTGTCCTTCAGCCAGTGCTCTGCCCACCTCGCTGGGGCCTGGCTTTGCCTTCTGCCCGCTGCCCTCAGCTGCCCTCTGCAGAGAGGCGGCTCTGGTGAAACACAGGCGATGGCTTCCAACAAATTTTTCTTTAAGTAGGGCAAGGCTGTGATAAAACCTGTTCTTAGTGGTTGTGTGGTCACCATGGCAATTAAATGAACTGACAAAGGAGTTACAGCTCCTTCATTATAACTGGGATGTTGATTTTAATTATTTGCCAACATTTGTAGCTTGTAGGAGTGCATTGGCACAGTGCTTTGCGGAAGGACCTGGCTGTCCCTGCCCTTCCCATGGGTCCCTTGGCTCCCAGCACAGCTGAAATGCTTCCTTAGCCACAGGACGGGCGAGGGGCAGGTGTACCACCCCCAACACTGCCCTTTGAGGAAGAAGCCAAATGTCTCTAAAACCTGCTTTGAGGACATGCTGCATGCAGCAGAGTTTTTCAGCATTCCCCTGTACCTCTCATTGTCCCAAACCATTTGCAGTGCTGGTAGGAGCTTGAGCAGCCCTGGGAAGTAAGGAGCTATGGGGGCAGGCATAGGAGTGCTGAGGAGCTTTGTGCAGAAGTGGGTTCAGGTCCTTTAAGCTATGGTCCCAGGCTGGTCCCCGCACAGGGCCCCTGGCCGGGGGTGGCCCCGCGTGGCTTGGCTCAGATGCCACTGGGCAGCCTGGCTGCGGGCAGCACTGAGGCTGGCACGTGCTCCTGCCCAACAGGTGCCTGCACAGCACTTCTCACAAGGGAGAAGGGCAGACACTGGGCTGCTTGTGTCTCCTTGGAGAGACACTCAGCTGGTAATTCAAGAGACCAGGCTATGAAACGTGGCTGGCTAGAGGGTGGCATTAGCAGCAAAATGGGAAAGGACATTTTGTTCATGTCACAACAGAATCTATTTTTAAGAGTTTGTTGCATGTTTCATGTCATAAAATCATTTCTGAGATTATTTTTTCTAAAAAAAAAAATAATAAATGCCCATGCCTGCTGCAGAAAGCACTAAAATAGTCCACTCCAACCACTTCAGACAGGATGTATGGAAATAATCAGCATTAGCCTGATGTAAGAACAAATAGAGGCAACTATTTGGTGACGCAGAATAAAGAGAGAGAATAGTGGGACTTCACTCAAGGAGACTGAAAGAGCTGGTGGCACTGGAAGAGATTATTAGAGATGATACAAGTGCTAATTTGTTTGACTTGGGAACTGCTCTAATCGGTGGCCATCCTGTGGAGTACAAATATCTAGCTGAGTATTTCCAGTAACTCTTGAAAACAAAACAGATGTCCTTAGATCTGCTGTGATGAAAGATGGTTGTTTTTACTACTGAGATGGGGAGATGGGACAGATACCATCAAGTGCTTCAAAAATGTGCTCTCTTTGGCTGGCAGGAGCATCTCAGAATTACTGTGGTTTGTGCCTGAAGAGCTCTCATTAGAGGTCTGGGTTTCAATTAGTCTCTTGTTTTCCTGGCTGATAACGTTACGTGTGTTAGAACATTTTGTTTTAAGCAAATGTCACCTGTAAGGGCTCAGCCTGCACACATACTGCTCTGAGGTGGCTTTAGTTGCAGACAAAGCGTTCTAAAAATGTCTGGGAACTGGGCATCCAGCTCCTACTGAATTTCCCTTTGTGTGAGGAGTGGGCCCAAGTCCAAAGGGCACTACTCTTGTCTTTTTCTCTGCTATTGGATAGGCTTTTGTAAGAAATGCATTTTCACAAAGTTAAACAACACTGTAACTGAGAAATATAACTTTATTATTAGAATGTTTATATTCTAAAAACTTTTATCTGGGGTTACAGTGCGATCCAATTTCTCTCCAATTAACTAACCCAGCATCTGTTCAGCAAGTAACTATAAATTAGGATTTGAAAAGTTTAAGAACATGCAACTTCTTTTACTCTCTTTTTTTCTCTTCCTCCCAAAAAAGGACAACTTGCAGTCAAGATTTTGACATAATAAATAATAAAATAAATATCTAATTAGTGAACTAGTAGTTGCACTTAACTTTGGTGACAAACAGAGTAGATAGGCATGTAAAAATAATACTTTCAGTGTCAAGTGAATGAAGGAATGGAATAATGTGTTTACTTTCTAAAGATCACTTCCATTATCCTCAGAAAGGGTCGTTTTCATGTCGGTAGGAAGTGGGAGCAGAAAAAATCAAAGGTAGTTTCTATGATGTGGTTTGCCCAAGAATGTTCTCATGACACACGATCTGACCAAAACCCATGCAACACAACTGACAAATCCTTTCCACCACAATGGTAAGCGTGAGGCCAAGTGTGGCCTTGTGACAGAGTTAAATAGTAAAACGTCATTGCAAACTAAATACCTGAATTTGTTTCACACTGTGACTTTCTATCAAAACAGTGTTGAAAATCTTTAAACATATATCTGATTGTTCCACAAACACCATTTAAAATAAAAGTGAGGAATAATACTCTTTCTTCGCTCTGCTACTTTCTGGGAGCTCCGTGCGCTGACAGATGTATGACATCTGTAGTTACCTGATCTGAGCTAACAGATTGGTCATCTGCTCTAAAAATATTGCAACTCAGGTGCTTATTGCAGCAGTAATCATAGTGACATGCTGTCTTTTAAAACTCATTTCTGCTTACAGTCAGTTATAAAAATGAAAAACATTTTTCACAAATCTCTAGACACATACTGTAAAAATCACCTTCCACAAAAACGATTTACATCTGTTACATGAGCATTTAAAAATAAATTACGCAGACTTGTCCCACCTATTCTTTTCCTTGAGAAAACAAATCTCATCGGTAACATGATGTTCCTATTTGTAAACATGGTATGAAGATTCATGTTACCAAAAAACTGTACACATGGAAAAATCATCTTGATATATACTCTGATGAAAAAGGATCCTTTTAATTGGCACAAACCACTGTAAACACAGGTATTCCCATCCTTTAGTCTTCCTTACTCTTGGGATTGCAGTTGCAATTCCAGAATCTATCATCCTAGAAGGATTTTTCATAGAGATAAAGATCTGAAGGGTTTCAGTTCCAAGCACAGCCGCTCCAGCCCTCTTGTTCCTCACACCAAGTGCAGCCTCACGCAGGGTGCCATGCAACGCAGTGTGCTGCTCCGGTCCGCCACTTGCTGCCCGCCCAGCTGCTGCTGCTTGCTGCCAGCTGCCTCCTGGGCTCAGCGTGCTCCATGCAGGTGAGGGCTGCACTGCCAGGTCTGGAGAAGCGCTCAACAGGCAGGGTAGCAATCTGCTGCTATTAACAGCCTCTAAGCAGTTTAGGTGAGCTTTTTGCATCTAAGTATGCCTGCTTAGGTAGCAGTTAATCATTGATTTTATACCTGCCTAAGCTGGAAGAGTGATTATTTGGGTGCCGATTAAATGGATTCTTCTGAACTTCAGCAACAGCATAGATGGAAAATAAATTACCAAGCCACATGCTGCCACTAAAATAATTAAACATGTAGCCACAGTATTGCCCCGCAAGATAACTGCAGTCATTTAAAATAAGCTCTATAAATAAATAAATAGATAGAAAATCCTTCATGTAAACTGAATAAAATGTCCCTACTCTTTTAGTGCCCAAAGAGGGAATGGCATTACTAAATAAAATAAAAATGCCATCTTGTATATATTCCCTTATATTATATTTGATATGTTTGGTGTGGCCAGATGGATAGGAAAAAGTGGGATGATTAACTTCATTCAATATTTGTTCTGCCGAAGCCAAGCTCCTGTGTTACTGTGTATCATTAGCTGCTCCTATAGCTGTTTGCTCTTTTTACCCATCTTGGACTTTGCGCTCAGTTTCCGGGCAGAGCAGACTGGTTCACCCTTCTTTTGTGCTCTCCATATTTCTCTTGGGCAATCAACAGGTTCATAGAAGCATCTGACTGGCTGCAAGCTGGTTTTCTCTTCCTTTGCTTTTTTCAGCAAGCCTCTTCCTTTTTGAAAGGAATGAGGCTTTGTGTCAGGGATGTTATATGAAGTGTGTTGACTTCCTCGGCTCCTGAAATTAATAACAACGATTAACAATAACTATTACTCAATCTTTCAAAGTGAAAGGTGTCCAGAATGTCCCAAACACACATAATTTTGAAGGCAGAAAACAGCCTTGTTTTACAGGACCAGACTGAAAGTTAAAACAAGTTGCAATATGAATTACATTTCTCGATACTCAAAAGCATCTCTCACTACAAGAGCTTCTACACGTTACTGGTGGACTCCTCATGTATCTTCATCTAGACTTGCATTCAGAATAGGATTGTGCTGATACTGGAGTGCTGTCACCTTGCTCAGGTCTACATTCTCTTGTTGATCTAAAGGGATGTTAACATTCACAGCAACCTTCTGCAAAGAACAGATGTCCTTGCGGTCTTTGGAAGACCACGCTGGCTCCAATAACAGCAGAAAGCGGGTGCAAGAACTGTGGGGGGGCTGCTAGTGGGTTCTGAGCACTGCCTGGGACTTGGCCAAGCCCCAGGATACCTCTGTAGCTCAGGAAACTCAACTGCCTCTTTGTTGGCCACCCAGCTCCGGATTCTTTCGATTTGCTTTAGGCTGCAATTTGAAAGGGGAGAACAGGAAAGGAGAATAAAGAAATTGGTATGAAGAAGGGTACAAAATCTTAAAGGCCAAAGTAAGCTAAATTCTTTATTCTCTCTGTGATGGTTCAGGCCCAGTAGGAGATGATGAAATTGGTGAGCTCAGGCAGTTAAATGTATGGTGCTGTGCAAGCTAAACCATGCCCTCTGCTCTGAGATTTTATCTTTAAACCACAGTTCAGCTAAGAACATTACAGTCCCTTTTATCATCATCTTGAAATGTTTTACTACAGATACATGTAGCCTAACAGCAGTACTATGGATGTAGGCACCAGCTGCTATGACCAAAGTGAAGAGCAGATGTGCTGTCTCATAAGGGTTCCCACAGGGCTATTTTCTGTAGCTCGCCGTGTCTGGAAACCACCTATCTGGTATTAATTGTCCTGGGAGTTAAGAAGTATTGCACACTGACAAAGCCAGTTTTGTAAAAAAGCTGCAGCTGTGTAAGTGCCACAGCAACAGCCTTCTACCATAAGAATGTAGAGCTTCACTTTCTATTCTCCCTGTGCCATTATCCTGGTGTACCTGATTTACAGCAACAGTCACCAATACCGTACTGTCCAACCTAACACTTTCCTGGTTGTGCCCCTTCCCCTCCTCCTCACATACTTGCACAGGGACCCTCTGTTTCAATCACAAATGTGGTACCAACAAAATATGTTCCTCTTCATGTGTCTTTTTCCTTCAAATCTGGCGTCATTTGAAGGCTGCTCTTTGAAAAGATCAGAATTTGCCTTCATCCACAGAATGGGCAGAGCAAAATAAAACTCCCCTACCCCTCTAGGCATCTTCTCCTCTCTGCTTCATGGGACGAGTTGAGATATTTTTAATCTGATCATTCCAAGTGAAGGGGCTACCAGTGAATGCTGGTTTTGCCAGTGCCTTTTGAAAGGAGAACTGTATCAGCAGTTAAACAGAAACCTCTGAACAGTTTTACATGTGCCTCTGAACTCCCACTATTTGTCAGCAATTGATGGATTTTACTAAACTGCACTACATTTAGACCAAAGACTTCTCAAGCGAAAGGACTCATCTCACCAAATCAGTAACTTCATGGTTTTATTACATTTCTATCTTCCTTGATTACAATCATATTAGAGCATCTGTAGGCCTGAAAAGTAAATACAAAGTCACCCATACCTTACGAAAACAGCTCAGATTAGTTCTGCTGCTCCCAGAACAGCTGCTTGAGTAACCTGAGATGTTGTTAGCACCCATACTTTCTGAGGACACTTGTTTGTTTACACGTGATTTTTAAGTTGACAGTGTTTACTGTCAGTTAGGAAATGACAACTGTCTCTCCCTTACCTACAGAATGTTAAAGATATTTTCAGCTGAAGCTTGGTCTGTGTTTACCAAACAGATTCAGAACTGCAGTGTTGCAATAGGCTATTAGAATCCAATGAGAAAGAGTCATTTATTTTACATATATATATATATATTTCCTTTTAAAATATTTTATTTTGATTTAGCAGTAATCTGTTGTTCTTCTATTACATAATGATGGACCGCACTCAGGTATAGAATCTGATCACACCCAACCTGATTCAGGCTTTTGGTTCAATTTGAAATGTAAAAGCAACAATGTAACCACACCAAGTTACATCTTTAAGTAAGAAAAGAAGAAGAAGGCATACGTACAGGCATCTGGGTTTCTTGTTTAATGAAATGTCTGTAAACTGCAAAGAAAACAGAAACAGGTTATTAATATTAAATTATCAAGTAGCTAAGATGTGGGGATAAAATACATGTACTCTTCAAAATCCCATTTCCATTCCCACGTCCTGTTAGTACTCGAAGAATATTCATGAAAGAAACTTCAGAAAAAAACCTCTTTACAGATTATTATTGCTCCAATTTAATATGTTTTTAAAACTTAGCAGTTGGAATTTCTCCCCACTATTTTTATCGTAATGAAAATCGCAGTAAACTGCTAAGCAAGTGTGGGCTGAACAGAGATGCTTCACATTAGATTAAACAGTATGGAACAATAAGAAGTAATTATTGTGTTGAAGATAATTAACAAGGGACAGAGCTTGAATAAGCTGTATAAAATTAATTTTCTCTCAGAGCCCTTAATTTTGCAGCAATAACGTTTCCTCTACATGAGCAGCTAGGAAACTTCAGCTACCAGCCCTTGGCTCTCCTGCAGCAGCACTCAAGGCTGGAGGGCAAGAACACAAGTGTTTCTCGCTCTTCCCACCCCAAATCTCAATATTAAGTAGGAACAGCATAGCTTTAGTGCTGGCACAACTTTGCAGGGCTTTGTTTCTTACAAGAGTTCGGTTGACAGCTTGGTATCACTTTATCTAGTCCCCCTTTCACTGGGGGTCAGGAAAAGAAGCATTTAATGCCAGCTCAGCCTAAAGCAGTCTGGGTACCGCCTGGCTTCTCTGTATTGATCTCCCGTCAGTGTCACTACACTGAGCCTTTGAGTATCATTTAATGAAGTCACTGAGCCAAGCAAATGTTCCCTGTGTCCCTGGTATTGTCCACACTTTGCAGATGGACTCGTGCCCAGCCTGACTTTGTTGTCATCTGTCTTGGATAGGAGTCTGGAGCCATCCCATGGTGTGCTTTTCTGTAATTACCTCGTGAAGGTCAGGCTGGTCAATATTTGGATGGGTGACCTTAAAGGAATGCTGAAGTCACTCAGAAAGCAGGTCAGCTGCCTTAAAAATTACTGCCTTCCCCAGGCAACACTGCTGAGCCAGGGATCCCAGTAAATACATCAGGAGCATGGGAGAAGATTTAATACTGAGGACCACCGTTACAGCCCCCCTCAACATTCTCACAGATACTGGCTGAGACATCTTAAGGGACGTTTCAGCACATCTACATTTACTTGGTTCTTGCCTATAGGTCTCTGTCTTCCAAGTGGCTAGGGGAACCTTTGCTTTCCACCACTAAGTGCTTGTTTATTGCTGTGCGTGATCAAATGCCTCTCACCTCCTTGGGGATGAGCAACTATTTAACATAGATAACATGGGGTATTCACTGGAATTGAAATTCACCACGGAAGTCACGTCGATAAAACTTGCCATATAGATATAATGCATTGTAGGGAAAATACTGAGTTTTAGTAGTTTTAATGAGGGCTTTTTCAGAAATAGTTATTTTTAAAAGCAGTGTTCAGACAGCAGTGGTTTCTAGTCTGTGAAGTCTGACAGGGAATCCACTCACTCTTCCTACAAGTCTTCTGACAGGAACTACAGAAAGCAAGTCAAATTAGCAGCAGGCTTACATGTCTGCTATGAGGATCCACCTCTTTCCTGAAAATCTGCAGGGATCTCCAAAAAACTGCCAAGTCAGTATGTAATGCAAGGGAAAGTGTTTCCAGCAAAGCCAAATAGCTGAAGTTGGAAAAAAATAACAATCTGGCGAATATTTCATTATTATCTTCTCTCCCTTTCCCATCTCTGGATGCTCTTATCCTCTCTGATCCTTTCTTTGTTCAAAAGGAAATAAAGTTTGGCTTCAGAGGAGTCAAGATGGGATGAAGTACACTTCTATAGGTTGTTTCCTCAACCTTTTCCACACTGCTGCAGACCTGAGAAGGGTTCAGAAAGTGTTCTCTGGCCAGTAAGTCTACCCACATGGCCACCCCAAGCCAGAGCAAGACCTACCCTACTTTTCATTCCCAGTTCACTGCTTGCAGTCTGACCCCATTAGTCAAAGTCCCACAACTGGTTCTGCAGGAAACCACAGTAAGGGCAAGGAATGGGGTATGTTTGGTCACCAGCAGCACCATGGTTTTCATGTGGCACAGTGCCTTGCCACCGCTTTTACCTTTCCCACTCTTTGCCAGTTTAGTTGTTCTGCCAGGTTAATTTTTCTGCTGTATGGCCACCAGGACCCACAAACAGCCAGTTGCAGCATCAGTATCAGTAAGGAGGAAGGAAACACCAGCCTTGTTTTGTGTGGCTTTGTGTAGCAGCAGCATTTACAGCTATTGCTGTTCTTTCCATCCCTAACATAGTGGTACCTGACTGCAGCTGTAAGGGCAAAAAGCTGGAGTTCTCATCTGTCTGCTGCCTTTGTTCACTATCCTATGATCTAGTTACATTAGGTTACAACTAGAGATTGTTTTCCACACCACCCATTACAGTGATCGTCAGAGCTCTAAGCAGCAAACAAAATTCACATGAGTGAGACTTTTCAGGTTTCAATAATGAGGTGCAGAATTGTGTGGTGTGACACTCACCTTTTACTGCTTAACACACGCTCTGCATGAGGCATGACAAATATGTGAAGTGAAAGTTAAAACATAAATAAACATAAGTCTAAAGAAATACTGTACAAATCCAAACCTGTCTTGGAGTAACAATTAGGTCATCCCACTGAGCCCACTCACGTTCGAGGCTGAGCACTTTCCCCTCAGTGGTGAATGACAATTAATGAAAGAACTCTGCTGGCTTACCACGTGGTCACTGTCACCAGTGTGGTTGCACGCAATCTGCTGATTTTGGTAATACTCTAGCTGCCTTTCTGCCAGATCCACACGCTGCAACAAGTTCTCGATGAAGTGCTGGAGCCTGGCTTTTCCCCTCACTTCTTTTTCTGCTGCTTCCTCGAGGAAGTGGTTGAAAGTAACAACTTCTCTGTAAGACAAAAATATTGCAAAGAGGAAACATTTAAATAATGGGAGGGGCTCTGGTCTTGCTGCTGTCAAAGAATTACCCCTTTCTTCATGGTGATTTCCCATGATGACTAATTACTGTCCTTCCCCTTTATTAAGGGATTTCAATATTTTTTTCAAACATTGGGTGAAGATCTGGAACCCTGAATGGAGAATTCAAGTTTATAGGCAGTGGGTTTGGGTATTTTTGTCATGTTATTAGATCTCTTGAAAACAGTCCTGTTGGTCTGCAGGCCACTGGGCAGAAATGTTATCATTAAGCATCACCATTCACCTCTTGTGGTCCCTGGACACAGCCTGAAAACAGATTTACCTTCTCCTTTTCTATTTAGAAATGTGCCTATCTGACCTGAAACATGAAGTGTATGAAATCTTCCTGGTTCATTGTAATCTTATAATGGAATTTTAATTAGCTGCTGTGGTAGTTCCTAACTTAAAAGAGCTGCTGTGGTCATTAAGCTCCATTTTGGCTGCAATCCTGCAAGTACTTCCAAGTGCCGTGTTGGGATCTGGAGCTGGTGGGAGCATAGGAGATTACGAGAGAATCTAGAGATGATCAGGCAAGGAGCATGTGAGTGGGAAGACCGAGTTTTAGGTCTGGAGTTTAGAAATATTTCTTGTCTGGTAACACAACTAGAAGCAAAAGATAGCACTGCTGACTTGGAAAGATCCCATCTGTGTGCAGAGACAGAGCTCATTTTGGAGGGCTCTGAATACTGGTGGTGATACATGGGCTGCCATTTGCGCCTCTTCTTTCAAGAGTTCTGAGTGGGAGATGTTTGGTTACAGTGAGCTGTGTATCACAAAAAATGGCACATCTGGGCATGCAGGATTTCCCCAGTTAACAGTGCCTGGATAAACAGCTTCTGCTCTGCCAATGAAGCCATGTCATTTTTGCTTTGTACACAACTTAGAGTGTGGGAGTTGGAAGAACCAACGCTTGCCAAATGAAAAAGAGCATGATTAGTTCATGTTCATTTGAAATACAGTGCCTGAGATAAAAAGCATTTAAGCTTAAACTAGGAAACGTTTTGTAGCAGTAATAGCCTTTCAGAGCTCTGTTTGTTTATGACAAATCCAAAGCTTCTCTGCATTTCATCAAAGATTAACTCAGCATTGTTGTAGACAATTATTTTAACAGTGTGCTGTTTTTGCCTTATGAAGTTAGGCACAAGTGGTCAGCTAGGGAAATCTGCCATTTAGACTTCAAGCTGCATCAGTCTGCTCTAGACCACAGCAGAGAGCATCCACGGGTTGTATACATGGATGACCTAGTGGTAGGAATGAGCTATAAACCCGCACATATTATTTGGATGAGAACATTCACGAATGTTAGTTTATATTAACTTACCCACAAAATCTGGCTTAAGAAACTGAGAGGTGCCTGTTTGTTAAACTCTGCCAACCCTTCCTAGTTTCAGGGCTGTGACTGTGTTTGTTCAGAATGGTCTGGTAATAAAAAGCCATCAAAGAATGCTTAGGAAGAAGCAAATCTAATCTCACTGAGGTCATGTTTAAGGCTTTATTATCACCTCACTTACAGCACTGCAATTCCTTTCATTTCACAATTCCACTCTGGATTTATGAAGCTGATGGCACTCCAGCTGACTCCTCTTTGCAGCGGACAGGGAGCTCAAAGGAGGGATGTATTAGGGTGGAGACCTGTGCATGGGGCCGAGCAGGGACCTGCCAGCCTGGGACACCTCTGGGATGTCCCTGCCCAGCCACGTAGCCAGCCTCTGCCACAGACATCAAGGACCAGGCATTTGCTTTTAAAAGGCTGATAGTTTCATGAATGCTTATATTTGTAATTGTGTCAGCAAAGGTAATTAAAAAGCATTCATTAGTCTCCTGCTCCATGACATGAGTAGATCACTCACAAATCTTCCTTTCCTATAAACATGTAGTTAATGAGCTGTGCCATAAGGGAAAGGGGGAAAGACTTAGATCAGTGATGATCAGGAGAATAGACACCCAGACTCGATAAATTCCTGAGTATTTGCCTTACTTTCTGGACTGTTTAAGATAACTTGGCATCCTACAAGTCATTATTTGTAGGAACTGTTATTAGCAGCAGTAGTACCATTTCCATCATTTTCCTCTGTTCAGCTTCTTCAATACATATATGAATCTTAATAAGAACTTTTATCTAAAGATCTTCCTTTCTGCTGAAATGGTACAACCACTCTGTAAGTTCTTTCTATAAAGACAGGAGCCAGAAAATGCCCACCCACTAGAGCTCAGTCTCATACCTTGTCCTTGTAAGCAGCACCGTTCTTACTTCAGCTGCTTTCTTTGTTTTCATTCAAACCTCACAGAAAACCCAAGGAGTGACTGCTGGTAAGTCTACCTATTCACCTCTTCTCAGAGAATTCACACTGCGTCACTTCAGTTCATGCGGACTTTTTCTTAGCTTCTGTTTTATTTCTAGTATCTATTTCTAATAGCTGTAATGATTTTGTGCTTTTGCTATTTCATTTACTTTCAATTTATTTCTCCAGGCCTCTGCCAAATTTGTGAGGAAACACTGCATGATACGATTTCCATCTTTTACTGTTTCATAGAATCAAAGAAAGGCTTAAGTTGGAAGAGACTGTAAATATCATCAAGTTCCAGCGCCCTGCCATGGGCAGGGTTGCCAACCACTAGATCAACTGCTAGATCAGGTTGTCCAGGGCCACTTCCATCCTGGCCTTGATGCCTTCAGGAATAGGGCATCCGCAGCTTCTCTGGGCAACTTGTTCCACTGCCTCACCACTCTCTGAGTAAACATCTAACATCTAATCTAAACCTCCTCTTTTCTAGTTTGGAGTCATTCCCCCTTGTCCCATCACCATCACTATCAGACTGTGTAAAATGACAGTCTCCCTCCTGTTTATAAGCTCCCCTTAAGTACTGGAAGGCTGCAATGAGGTTCTCCAAGCTCAGCAAGCCCAACTCCCTCAACCTATATTCCTAAGAGAAGTGCTCCAGTCCTCTGATCATCTTCAGACCTGAAGCACTGCCCTTTCTGTTTAGAGGTCTCTGCTACTCTACGCTGACTGTTCCATGTCTGCAGCACTGCTGCTATATTAAGGAAAGGTTATGCAGAGCAATTAGCTCTCCTGTTCTCAGTGATCTCTCTCCTCTGCTCCTTCATTTTCCTCTGCTCTGTCAGCCTCCAGCCTCTTTTCATTGCACTGCATCCCAGCCCTCGCTGTAAGAGCTCTGTAAGGTCTAGATCCTGCCACAACATTTTCCAAGTGGAGCAGATCATGCTTGCTGCAGCTTGGACGTATGTAAATCTCTGTAGCAGGCAGCAGAGTGACTTAGTCTATTTGCCTATAGTTTGCAAGACTTACATTAGCATACGTTGTGTAGCGTAATGGTTTGTTGAAGGGCTATGACCAGGCAGCAGGGAGAAGAGGCAGTTTCCTCCTTTGTCTCAGGAGCTGCAACCTCCCTCAGACAAAATCTTTTAGGACAGATGAGAGCTCCTTCCCAGAGAGCATGTCTAACTGGCAGCAGCTTACAGCATCGGGCTGAGTAAAGCAAGAGGGAACAACAAACTACTGAGTTATAGTTTGTGTTACCGGGGCAGTTGTTGGCATGTGGACCCTGCTGCTACCCTTAGTGTCTGCAGATAAACATGTGATACCCAAAGTAGATGCAGAGGTTGGGGCAGCTCCAGCTCCTTAACAACTGACAGTAAGGGTTTCACACATTGCAACCAAACCCTCCTACAGATAGATAACACTGGTCCCGGGACTATTTACAGCAACTTTGACACCTGCAACTGCTCTGTAGGCGGACAAGCACAAGGCTTTATGCCAACTCCGTGCCCAAGTATCAAATCCCTTTACAGAATTTGAATACTTTGAATACTTCTGCCTAAAGTGAAGAGAGAAACGAATCCTTTCGTTACTGTACCTGAGGACAGCAGAGTTTCTACCAAAGCAAGCTTTCATTGTGAAAATATTTAAAGCATATATATTCATTAAGTATTAATACTGCAGACCTGCTCCACCATCCCTTTGGCGTTACTGCCCAAAGGCTGGCATCTGTTACTCATTAGGCTGTGGTTTCACATTCCTGCACCAGTATCAGCGCATCTGATTTAAGAGGTTCACACCTCCTCCTCTCAGAGAGTTACTGTCCTATCAGTTGCACCCATTCACTGGGTTGTGGTCTAGATCTGAACCCTGAACTTATCGGGGTGACGCTGAGAAGATTAAAATGCTTTAATTCACAGACTCATTTTGTGGGACACTTGAGCCAGTGCAAGCAAGGGGGGAGTAATCTCTTGAGTGGGAAGATGAAAGGAGATGTGGAAGAGGGAGCAGCATGCCTTGAAACCAAGGGTTGAAGAACGACATCTAGCTGTGGTCATATTCTTAGAGCAAAATCAAAACTGTTTTGTTGTACAACTGAAGCTTGTACTTAAAGGAAAGCTGGTATTTTAGAGAAAGCACCAATCGCAGTGATCTTTAAGTGCTAACTCTAAATCTCACCGTCAAGCTGTTATTTACACAAATTTTCATGAATTGCAAATTTTAGGTGAAGGCAATGGCAAAAATAATCACTCACCACAACAGCTATTCTGAAATAGCCGTTTTACTGCAGGCTGTACCAGAGCAGAAGCATGACCAAACAGTCTTAAAACAAATGTATTAGACCGGTTAAAGAACGTACTGTCAGAGATGACAACTTACTGCATGTATGCCCTTATTAAGAGACAAAGTGAAATTAAGTCACCGCTGAAGGTTTCACTGTTTTTAACATGACTTCCAGAAGCAAGCCTCTAGATGTCCTCTAGAAGAGGAGTTTGTAACTGGTTTTAGTTTGAATGGCTTTTTTTTTTGGTGTCTTATTCAACTCAACCTCATCCCTTTTGGGAAAACTTCTGTGTTTCAGCATTAAGATGACAGTACTCATGCTGATTTGCACTCTCATTCATCAGACATCGAATATCCCCTCTTGGGGCACATTTTTTAATTAAATCATTTGTTTGCTTGTTCTGCTGAAGGCTTGACCCTGTAGCCATCATTCAGCAGGACTGCCCAGAGTCCAACAGGCAGGTTGGTGAACTGGAACTTCTCTTTGGCAGCTGTGCCTGCTTCTCTTTCCACTCCTCCCAAGACAGTAACAATTAAAAAAGGGAAAAAAGGAAAAAAAAAAAGCTTTGGCCTTTCAGCTGTCTAAATTTGATGAGACTACAGCACCTGCTGTAAGACTTTTCTGTGCTTAGAGTAATATTGCTTTAACAATGTATTAGTTTACTTAGTGTGGTACCTGCACCTGTCCTACCCTTGCCAGTTGTCAACTTTTTCCTCTAGAAAAGCCTCCAAAGGAGAAGTTTTGTGACCTTGTCTAAGATTTGAGCTAGAATCTCTTTCCCCTTGTGGATAAATGTATTTTCTTTTACCCCCAGACTGATTTAGAACAGCCACAGTTCAGTCTCTGAGATCTAGAAGTGCATAACAATAATAACTGACTTACGGTTTTTGCATGCACCCTATTCCATGATATCTGGTAACTAGGACAATCATTCAGAAACCAAAGACTGGTTTCCTTCCTTAGGAAAAGCACAACACAGAGATGCTTCTGGAGAAAGTTTTCTTTTTCCTCCTACAAAGAGGAAGGAAGAATAAATTCTCAGTTATAGTGGTTCAACATCAATACTACTTCTGAGAAAAGTTATCCATATTTACAAGGCTGCTTATAGGAAAAAAAAAGTCCCAAGAAACTGATGAAAGCATTTATTTTTGAAGGTCAGCAAGTACTGGAGCAGCCCCTAAGGGGTGCCTTTGACTTTTCACAATCTGCAGCAAGAACTCCTGCTTCTGCAGTTTCCATTAAGCTGTCTTGTTTGGCTTTCTAATCATCTGGACTTCTTCCAGAAATCAAAAGTCAAAGTTCAGATCCTCCTTTTTGAAGGAGAAGGTATTTTTGGCACACCAAATAATTAAGTTTTTGAACACACAAAGGAATGAATATATAGACAGGTCTCAGAAATTACTCTGTCATTCCCCTCATATCACACTAATTCTACCTCCATTTCCCCACTTGCTCTTGTTCCAGGAGGTCTTGTCTTCTGCAGCACCACCGAATGGTTCCTGCTTTGTCTCAAGATGCATATTTTTCCTGGAGATCACAAGCCTTGCATTTTTCAGCATACCATGGGTCTAGTTCGGGGAATGGTTCATATCATTTAACTTCAGGTATCTGAAGTTCAGCATTCCAGCCTGATATGGCTGCTTACCTGAGGTCCCTCTCTAGTCTGCAGAAGGACCTCTACGGAACAATTCCATGCTGCAGTACTCTTTTAGAACAAGTAGGGTGAATCATGCTGTGACAGAGCTCATAAGGGGAATTTGGCTAGATAGGAATATCAAAACTGCTTCAAACCATAAGTTATCTTCACAGCCTCCTTCTGCATACTTACAAATCCCTCCCTCAATTCCACTATTATCTTTAGTTTCATCTTGAGTCCTTGAGATGTACTGTCTGTCTGTGAAGATCACCTGTTATTTCAGAGATAAGTGGTGCTACTGAATATCCCTTCAAGGAAGATGGGATTGAATCCCACCACCTTTGCTGTCCACTCTCCTAGGTGATCTGTAGCATTGTCTCTCTGTAGTTAAATCCTACAGATACAGGAGCCATCAGCACCTTTCCTTTCTAGTCCTTAGATTAAGCTGCAGGGAGGAGCAATGAAAGCCCTCCAAACTTCCTACACTGAACTCCTACACCACCTTCCTTATTTCTCCCAAGAGCAGCGTCATGGCAACTAGCATCTCTCTTTCTAAGCTGGTAAACTGGTCTAGAGGCATTCCATTACCAAGACTCTTCATTTGCATTCCTCTAAAATAATCTGTGCTGCTCCAAAAAGCCTTACGGGCTTCATCAAGTGCTGAATAGACTAAGTAGATCATGTATAAATAATGTATCAGCTATCACTACGTTTTTAATGGCTGCATCCCAGACACGTTTTTTAGATGGATCAGGTTAGTCAGGATGTCTCTAGCAGCTGGTTCCTGGTCCCGCCACCGACTCCAGTTTTGTAGTTTGCCATCCACCTACCAGGATGTGGCCTTTCAGCACTGCCTCCAGCACGGCTTTGCTACTGCGCAGGCCAGTTCCCCGCACGGCACCCCTCAGTGCAGTGGGTGACTTCAGGGAAAAAATGCCACTTGGTTTTGTTACGTATTTCCTACGGCACTTACCCAAGCATCTCTTCCTTAAACCCTGCATCTTTCAGCTTTTGCGTTAAATGAAACAAGCTTCCCAAACACAGACCACTTTATGAAGTGTACAGTCTT